>WOXC01000298.1:0-154567 GCA_011680675.1 Gymnobelideus leadbeateri
AAAAACAATAATTGTAACTTATGAAACATTTCCCAGAATGAGAATAGTTGAAGGGAATATAAATGTGTGTGTGTATACATATATATATATATATATATATATATATATATATATATATATATATACACACACACACATATATATGTATGTATAGATACATATATATGTCTATATAGGGACATATATATGTGCATATGAATACATATGTGAGTGTGTATATATGTGTTCAGGTACACACAGAGGGCACAGCACCAATTGAACGGGAAGGGATGATATTAAAAAATAAAATTAAGAGGTGAGAGAGGAATATAATGAAAGGAGATAGGGAGAGACAGAATAGGGTAAATTATCTCATATAAAAAGAGGCAAAGAAAAACTGTTACAATGGAGGGGAAGAACAGGAAGGCAAAAAGGGATGGATCAACCTTACTCTCATTGAATTTGGCTTAAGGAAGGAATGACATATGCACATAATTGGGTATCTTACCCAACAGGAAAATAAGGGGGAAAAGAACAAGAGGAGGGATGATAGAAGGGAGGGCAGATTGGGGGAGAGGGTAGTTAGAAGCACACACTTTTGAAAAGGTACAGGGTCAAAGTAGAAAATAGAACAAGTTGGGGGCAGGATAGGACAGACAGAAATATAGTTAGTCTTTCCCATTATATCTAGTATGGAAATGTTTTGTGTAGCTACATGTGTACAACCTATATGGAATTGCTTATCTTCCCAGTAAGGGTGGGTGACAAGGGAAGAAGGGAAAGAATCTGGAATTCAAAATTGTTTTTGTTTTTGGTTTTTTTTTTTTTTAGAGACATAAGATATCCATTTATTATAAAACAAGAGACCTGGAAATTATTTACATGATGAAACAAAAGATTTCAGAACTTCTGTGGAATGGGCAATTTTCATGAGGCCACTTCATTAGTGATTTCAGTCCACATATTTCCCCAGAATGTCACTAAATAAGAAATACTCCTTGTCTTCTATAACTACTTTGGTTTCACCATATTCTGGAAGAAGAACTTTATCTCCAACTTTCACACTAACTGGTTGAATTTCTCCACTCTTTCCTTTAGATCCTGATCCAATAGCTACTACTGTTGCATGCAATACTTTTCCTTGAGATTTTTCTGGAAGCACAATACCTCCTTTGGTAACAGTTTCAGCTGTACTCCTTTCAACTAAAACTCGGTCAAGGAGGGGAAGAAACTTTCTAAAAGCCTGCCCTGCCATGGCTCTGGGAGTGCCCCACAGCTGTAGCTCTTGCTCAGTCTGTTCCCTCCGTCCCTCCTTGGTCGCTTTGGAATTCAGTTTTAAAATCAAATGTTTAAAAAAATTATTATTATTATTTTTTTATACATTTTTATTTATTTATTTTTTAAACAAATGCTTTATTAACTTCTGTTTTACATCATTCATTTCCGCCAGATTTTGAGTTACAATCATTTTCCCCCCTATTCCCCTACCCAACCTCCCAGAATAGTAATCCCACAAGATATCGCTTCCTCCAATCTGCTCTCTCCCATACCTTCTCCCATACCCCCATCGACTTTTCCATTACAGGAAGGTGAGTCTTTGTATCCCAATGCCTGCACATTTTATCTCCCTATTACAAGCAAAAGAGTATTAATAATAGTATTTATATATATTTGAAACATTTAATGTTACGACCTCAAATTTCAGATCCATTTCCTTCCTCCCTTGTCACCCATTCCCTCTTGGGAGATAAGTAATTCAGTATATGTTGTACATGTCTAGCTATGCAAAACATTATCATAGTAGATATATTGTACAAGGCTGCTTATAATTCCCTCTCACTCATCCCACCCCCCACCTGGTCCATTCCCTACATGATCCTGTCCCTCTTTTATAGTGGGTACTTCCAACCTCCCCTCACCCCCAGGATGCCCTCCCATCCATCATCCCTCCTCCCATCCCCCTTCCCCCTATCCTGCTGCAGGTTGAGATATCCCATTTAGTTTGTATGTCATTTTCTCCCTGAACCAAATTCAAGGTGAATGTGGTTTTGCCTTTTTAGCTTTCCTTATTCTCCCCCTCTTTTGCAACCACTTCCCCTTGCTTCTTCTGCATGGGATAGTTTACACTACCCTGTCTCTCCCCATCTCCTCTTGCCACTTTCCTCTCTCACCTCATAATTTCATCCCTTGAGTATTCTCCCTTCTCAACAAATTCAACCTATGCCCTCTATCCATATATAACTGTAACCATATACACACATTCACATATGTATTCATATGACCACATCCCCTTCTTCCATTATTTTCATAGTGAGAAAGATATCATCAGTCACAGTTATTGCTTTTCCATATAGAAATGTAAATAGTTCAACTTTGATAAGTTCCTTTTGATTTCTTTTCCCTGATTACCTTCTCAGGCATCTCTTGCTTCTTGTGTCTGGATGTCAAATTTTCTATTCAATTCTGGTTTTTCCTCAAGAATGCTTGAAAGTCCTCTATTCCACTGAATGACCATATTTTCCCCTGAAACAAATACTCAGTTTTGCTGGGTAGGTGACCCTTGGGTTCATTCCCAGTTCTTTTGCCCTCTGGAATATCATATTCCATGCCCTTCGATCCCTCAGTGTAGAAGCTGCCAGCTCCTGGGCTATTCTGATTGTGTTTCCACAATATTGAAATTGTTTCTTCCTGGCTGCTTGTAGTATTTTCTCCTTGATCTGGGGATTCTGGAACCTGGCTATAATATTCCTGGGAGTTTCTTTTTGGGATCTTTTTCAGGAGGTGATCTGTGGATTCTTTCAACCTCTATTTTGCCCTCTGGATCTAAAACATCAAGGCAGTTTTCCTTGAGAATTTCTTGAAGGGTGATTTCTAGGTTCTTTCTTTGATCATGGCTTTCAGGTAGTCCAATAATTTTTAAATTGTCTCTCCTGGATCTATTTTCCAGGTCAGTGGTTTTTCCATGAGATATTTCACATTGCCTTCTACTCTTTCATTTGTTTGGATCTGCTTAACAGCATCTTGATTTCTCATAAAGTCATTAGCTTCCATTTGCTCCAGTCTAACTCTGAAGGAATGAATCTCCTCAGTGAACTTTTGAGATTCTTTTTCCATCTGGCAAATTCGACTTTTTAAGGCATTCTTCTCCTCATTGCCCTTTTGGGCCTCCTTTGCCATTTGAGTTAGTCTATTTTTTAAGGTGTTGTTTTCCTCACTCAGGCTGTTGACCCTCATTTCATACTTTTCCTGCATCCTTCTCATTTCTCTTTCCAAATTTTCCTTCACTTCTCTTATTTGATTTTTAAAGTCCTTCTTAAGGTCCTCTATGGCCTGCAACCTGCTCATGTTTTCCCCTGGGGCTTTTGGAGCAGGACTTCTGACCTCACAGTCCTTTTCCCACTCTATGCCCCCAAAATAGGAGTCTAGGGTTGCATTTTTCTGTTTCCTTGCCTTGGCATGTTGCCACTTAATTGCTTGACTTTTGGGCTTGTTGCCACACTATGGCTTTAAGGCCAGATAGAGGATTTTTCGTCCCGAACGTGTGGGGGGCAACTTCCGTTTCTGGCAAGCTGTAAACCCACCCACAACTTCCACCCTAGATCACAATCCAGATCCAGGGAGGTTAAAGCAAGAGCGATTACCCCCCAAGACTGATAGCTGGATCTCCCTACAAATTCGCAGGCCAGGAGCTGGAGCTGCCTCTGAAAACTGCAAAATGGTGTGTCTTCTCAGAGGCTTCTAGCCCCCAGGGGAGGGAGCCGACGCATTCCCCAAATACAGGTCCCAAAGTCCATAGGACACTAACCTCTTACTTTGTCCTAGGCATGTCTATGTTGATAATTCTGGAGTTGCCACAGCTCCTGGTGTTCTGGGGTTCCTCCAGCTGGCTGCTGGCCCTGCCGCCCTGGGGCTAAAACCTCGGCTCACAGGGACCTGGGCTCGGCTCGGCTGGGCTCCTGCGCTCTGCGCGTTGCCGGCTCCCAGACTGCTGCGCTGGTCCTTCCTGCAGGGCTGCTGGGCTGTCCTCAGCGGGAGGTTAGCTTCTCTGTGTCATTCTGTGGGTGCTGGGGCTCCAGAAGTTGTTCAGAGTCCCCTTTTACATAGTTTGGGGGGAATCTGGGGGCAGAGTGGCTTGGATGAGCTGTTTCTACTCCGCCATCTTGGCTCCACCCCAAAAAGTATTATTATTATTGTTATTTTTACATGCATGGGAAAATAAGATATACAGGCACTGGGGTATGGAGATCCATCTTGCCCTACTGGAAAGTTGGAGGGGAAATGGGGAAGGATATAGGAGAGAGCAGATTGGGGGAGGGGGTATTCAGTGGGATTGCTGGGGTGGTGGGTAGGGGAAAGATGGGGAGAAAATTTGTAACTCAAAATCTTGTGGAAATGAATGTTGTAAACTAAATATAAACATAAAATTTAAAAAAGAAAGAAAGAAATGATGATAGGATGCCTAAGTTTGCTGTCAAGACCTTAAACAAAGGACCAAAAAATTCTGCTGAGAAATCATGGGACATATGAGTTAGCAGATCAGTGCCAAGCTATTTCATACTTAGTTGTGGATAGATTACTAAATTTGCTTATTTACAAAATAGTTCTAGAAGGTAATAGGGTCAGTGCAAAAACACTTTCATCTGTTATTGCCAATAGGTGAGTTGATTGTGCTGGCTGGAGCAGGTCAAAAGCAAAAGAGCACTCAACTTATGAGCATTCAACTCAGTGGAACCTAAGCAGAGGGGATTGATTATTCACCATACATGCAAAGTCGCCTGACCCAGACAGCAGCTCAGAAGCAGACATGTTAGTAGAAGAAGACTTTGCATACTATATGTCAACAACTAGTTCAAACAACCTTCTGCAAGGAGCCTTTCCTGAGTCTCCTTACCTTCCCCCTAAGGGTATCCCCAATTTATCCTGTATACATCTTGTATATAGTTTTCATATTGTTTCTCACCCCCATCCCTCCACTAGACTATATGGTGCTGGAGAAAAAGGACTTTTTTTTTGCCTTTCTTTGTACCAATCCCACCCCCACTCCTGCCTCCCAGTGCCTAGCACAGGGTCTGGTTAGCATTTTTTAAATGCTTGTTGACTGACAATGTGAATGAATTGAACCCAGAGATAACACCTTTTGTACCAAGCACTTCAGCCCTACAGACACCTGGAGTACAGATACTCCCCACAGAGCATAGTATCCTGCTAAGTTTGAGTTTAAGAAGTTGCTTCATGGGGCGGCTAGGTGGTACAATGGATACAGCACCGGCCTTGGAGTCAGGAGGACTTGAGTTCAAATTTTATCTCAGACACTTAATACTTGCTAACCATATGACCTTGGGCAAGTCACTTAGTCCCAATTGCCTTACCTTTCCCCTCCAGAAAGCAAAAAAAAAAAAAAAAAAAGAAGTTCCTTCATATTATCATAATGCATATATTTTATAGTTGCTTAATTATACTTAATTTTGCTGTCAGCTATGTGTGCATAATCTGAGTATTTTGCACATTTAAAAAAAATCTCTTTGGGATATAGATCCAATAGTGATATTGTTGGGTCAGTGGGTATACATGGTTTTATAGACCTTTGGGCATAGTTCCAAATTGCTCTACATAGTGATTGAATTAGTGTACAATCTTGCCAACAGTGTATTAGTTTTAATTTTCCCATATCCCCTCCAATATGTATCATTTTCTGTCATAGTAGACAAACTGATAAGTGTGTGGTAATCTGACTATTTTGTTTTTATTTTTTATTTTTATTTTTCTGGAGGGGGGAAGGTAGAACAGTTGGGTTTAAGTGACTTGCCCAAGGTCACATGACTAGTTTTGTGTTAAGTGTCTGAGGTCAGATTTGAACTCAGGTCCTCCTGACTCCAGGGCTGGTGCTTTATTCACTGTGCCACCTAGCCACCCCATCTGACTATTTTGAATAGCCTATCAATGTTATTGCTGTTCTGACTTTTCTTTGATGTTACAGATATTTTTCTGTTGTATGGATATGCATGTACTGCAGAGACAATATATCTTGCATAAAATTTAGGCCTGTAGCTACCAAAATAGCCTAACAAGTAGTGTTATGCGTTGTACTAGGGATATGACATGTATTATTTATATGTATTTGTTGTGTGTATATATATATGCATATATATACATATATATACATACATATATATACATATATATATATACACATATATATATGAAAGACATGTATATTCTGTGAATGGCACCCTAAGGTTATTACTTAAGCCACCAGATTAGTCATTGTTGTCTTTTCATTGCTGGTATAATTTGATGCTATAGTATATTAATTCCAGATATCAAGTGCACTACAGCTGATTTTGCAAAGACTTCACAATTCCAAACCCGAGGGAAGAATGTCACACGGCTTTGAGAACTGACTGGCAGAAAACATTTTCTCTTAACCTTGAGGGAAATTTGGAGTTTTTTCAGTCTTGGAACCGAAGGTGGACTTTAATTACACTTGGGAGTCATTACAGGGACACACATTGTCTTGGAGATGGAAGGAAGGCTTAGAGGCTGTAAGAGCTGAGTAGTAACAGCAGCCACGAAGAAATCACATTCTGTGCACCACCAGAGAATTAGCAAACTGGGCTGAAAAGAACTAGAGGCTGGCACAGAGGCACCAACCAAAAAGGGAAACGGAGAGAAAGGTAAGCTGCAGCAGAGCAGGGAGAGACTGAACTGGACAATTAGGTCCTGCAAGCATCTAGGGACAGAGGACTCAGATCACACACACACACACACACACACACACACACACACACACACACACCAGTTGTATACACCTCTTTAAGGACTGAGCAAAGTTCCTAAAAAAGATGTTCTATCTCCAGCTTCTCTTCCAATGCCTAGGTAATAACAGACACTGTGATATTCTCCATTTACTTCTTTCCCTAAACATATCATGTTTTCATGATTTTTCCTCAAACACAAAAAGGATAGAAGTTAAACAGAGATATACAAAGCTTTAAGGTAGGACAGAGAGCCAAATCTTCTCTATGTGCCAGGCACTTTACAAATATTATCTCACTCTATTCTCACAATGACACTGGGAGGTAGGTACTATTATTATCCCCATTTTATAGTTGGTGAAACTGAGGCAAACAGGTTTTTGTGACATGTCCAGGATCACACAGTTTGTAAGAGGCTACAGCTAGATTTAACCTGAGGTCTTCTTGACTCCAAGGCCAGCACTCTAACTACTGTACCACCTAGGTGCCTAATCTCTGTGTGAATGTTATTTTCCTAACTGGAGACTCTTAGTTACTGTGATTTTTACCAATAACTTTTCATCTGATAAAAATTCCATACAACAGGAGAGAAAGGGGCCACTTGAACATGAGACCAATATGCTTCCTCTACAATAAAAGTAGACTCGCTATTGTAATAGTGCGTAGTTACTTAGATTTCCAGTCTCTAATTGTAGCAGCAAGCACCCCAACATCCCAGGGTGGCTGCCAACACAGGTTCTTAGATCTGCTTTTCAAAAGGAAAGCAACTCAAAATGGGTTAACAAGCTTACTTTAATCAATCAAACATAGATCATAGATCGTTTACCTAGTTCAGGGAAAAAAGGTCAGCACCCCAAACTTCAGAGTATACAGATTGATCAGACAGGCTTCCAAACTGTCCAACCATTACATCAATACCAAATCACAGTTACCAGAGAGGGAAGCATCAACATCTGGGTTTTCAAAGCTGGTGGGGCTCTCAACAGCTCCCAGAGTCTCATCTGGTCAAATCACACAACACTTCTCAAAGTGAGCCCCAGAGCAAAGCCTCACATCAGGGATTATATAGTCTTCTCCTGGCTCAGAGAATGTAACCACCCTCTTGACCCACTGCCCAATCACACAGTGTCAAGGTATGGGCATTCCTGAAAACCAAACCTCCTGCCACAGGCTCCATGTAACCACATTTAGCCTATTAGGGGGCAGAGTATATTTTCAAATCAAGGAAGGTTCTCAGAATCTCTTAAGCCCATCAAAGGGCCTAGGGGCAGGGAAGATCTTTAAATTTGCATTTCCATTACACTAATGTGAGATAAAAGGGAACAGAATGATTAGGGTTTGAGGTTTAGGTGAAATTCTGCTCCCTCCCTTCTAGTTGGGAGGAGTGAGCAGAAAGCTACAGCACCTTCTTCATCATATATATACACATATATATATGAAAGACATGTATATTCTGTGAATGGCACCCTAAGGTTATTACTTAAGCCACCAGATTAGTCATTGTTGTCTTTTCATTGCTGGTATAATTTGATGCTATAGTATATTAATTCTACAGCACCACCCACTGGTGCAACTTGAACATTCTATCAGCATTGTTTTATACCTTTGGGATATATAACATCTCTGAAGAATTGAAAATGACTATTATAGAAAGCAATGGAGGCAGATAGGTGGCACAGTGAATAGAGCACCAGCCCTGGAGTCAGGAGGACCTGAGTTCAAATCTGGCCTCAGACACTTAACATAAAAACTAACCATGTGACCTTGGGCAAATCACTTAACCACAATTGCCTTCCAAAAAGCAAAAAGAAAGAAAAAGGAAAGCAATGGAGAAGCACGTGATGGGTATGAATTTTATGCAACATATAACCAAAGAAACTTCAGAGAAGAATATGTTGTACCCCAATAAAAGCGAGACAGAAGATCCCTGAGATTAAATTTAAAAAGTGGATTTTATTACCACGGGACTGTTGGGGTACATGCCCAAATCAGACAGTGCTTTGGCACAGACATTGTGGGGGTTTTATAGAGGTTCCATAGCCAGGTTACATAAGCTGAAGAAATTACAGTGATGTAAGCTGGGACTCCCACCCACAGATAAATCAAGGGAAAGCAAGGGGTGGGGGTCCTGCCTGTTTACAGATCAATTAAGAGAGAGGAAGGTGGAGTTCTCTGCTTTACAAATCAATGAAGGGAAGGGCAAAGTGGAGTAGTGTCCAACAAATAAGAGTAAAAGATGTGTAGCAGGCAGGCACAAACAATTTATTATATGCCAGACACCATGCTAAGTGCTGGGGGGTACAGGAACAAGCAGAAAAAAAAATAAGACAGTCTGTGTCCTCTAAGGATTAGAGGAAGATATTATCATGGTTATCATCATTGCCATCATTAAACATCATTAAACAGCTAGTTGACACAGTGGGTAGCCTGGAATCAGGAAGACTCATCTTCCTAAATTTAAATCTGACCTTAGAAACTTAATAGCTGTGTGACACTTACCCATGTTTGCCTCAGTTTCCTCATCTGTAAAATAATCTGGAGAAGGAAGTGACAAACTACTCCAGTATCTTTGCCAAGAAAACCCCAGACAGAGTCATGAAGAGTCAGATGCTACTCAGAGGACTGAATAATAACAGTAAAAGGGGAGGGTGGGGAAGAAAACCCACAAAATGGTGATAGAGAACAGGAGTGGGGAGAGAAGCAGAGGGAGGATGAGGAAATCTGCAGAGTCAGAAACACAGCCAGGAGAGGGAAACATGGCCAGTTTGGGTCCCTTCCAAATATGGAGGCCCCCAGAAGGATCTCAATCATGGAAGAATAGGGCTAGAGTGGCCCTGTCACCATGGAAATGCATGATGGGAAAATAAAACAAGCTGCTTATTTGTTGAGGTTGAGGAGCAGCTAATGTGCTCTGCTGGCATTCTCGAAGTCCAAGAAGAAATCAAGGGAGGCTTCCAGCATGTTAGATGGACCCACTCTTGTAGAGGTATGGGAATCTCACAGGATGGACAGAAACAAAGAGTTGCGATCTGCATGAGGGAACATCCAAATTGATGACATAGATTGTTTGAATATGAATTGTATTTTGTTTTTATGTATATTGTTCTCTCATGACCATCCAGCTTTGCCCGGCGAGCTCTTCCAGGGTAGTGATTGTTTTGTTTTTATCTGTATATTTCTGGTATGTTGTAGACACTTAATAAATGCTTGAGGGATGTATTTTCCTAATTTCAGCCTGGAGACTAAATTATAATGTAAAATTCTTTTTTTTTTTTTGCTTTTTGGAGGGGGGAAGGTAGGGCAATTGGGGTTAAGTGACTTACCCAAGGTCACATGGCTAGTTTTTTTGTGTTAAGTGTCTGAAGCTGGATTTGAACTCAGGTCCTCCTGACTCCAGGGCTGGTGCTCTATTCACTGCACCACCTAGCTGCCCCTAATGTAAAATTCTTTAATTAATTACAATACAATCTATATAATGTCATCATGGAAATGTTGTGCTTGGAATAGATTTAGGAAAAAGGAAAGTCAAAGACAAAGATTAAATTTGATAAAAAGCAAGACCTGGTTACTAGAAAAAATCCATTTGCCAATGGAGCAGGAATAATTCTTTAAGTGCTTCCCACAAGGCCATCTCATTCCCTTTGCCTTTATTCCCTGCTCACTAAGCCACTTTTTCATGAGTACAGTCTTCTGGGTAATTTCATATCAGGAGGATAGTGCTCTGGATAGCAAATGTAAGCATTTAGTCCCTATAAAGGTCCATTTCCTGTTATGAATGAACAAATTGGTAGTTTAGCTTAATCAGTACAACCTGAGAATTTGGATATCATGAACCATTCCTCTATGCAGAGCTTCCCAAAGTTGGCAATACTGCCCCCTGGAGAGTGCTAGAACCATGGTGGGGAGAAGGGGGGGGGTGTTGCAGGGCTGGTAATAGCCTCAGGTACAATTTGAAGGCTTTGAATAAAAAATAAGAGGCCCTAGAAGGCAGGGAAAGAGGAAAAGAAAAGTTAAAAACCTTTTGTACACATTTATGTAACAGAGTTAAAGGAGTCACAGTGATTACATTATTTTCCAAATAAACACACAAAAAGCAAGTTATAACTAAGCAGTGGTCAAGTCCACCACAGGTCTTAATAAGCAAGTGTTGGCAGGGGAAAGTGTCTCCCTTTGTTGGGCAGTCCATCGTGTAATGACTTATTTACAACAGGATACTATGTAGCTATGCTATGCAACACTGCATCATCAACATTTCAATGCAGGAAAAATCCTACAAATTTACAATAAATTATTAAATTTAAAATGCATCCTTTAAAAATATATTTCTATTTATATATGTTATATATCTATATTATATATACATATATTATATAACTATGTAATATATATATATATATATACATATATATTATACTTTTTAAAAGACTCAAAATTTTAAAAAGAACATTAAAGGGTTAAAGAAAGCAGATTTCCAGGGGTAGTGCTGAGTAGCTTTTTTAAAGGGGTGGTAGACCAAGTAAGTTTGGGGACCTCTGCTCTATAGTTGTCCTCCTGGAGAGAAACTGATAAAATTACATTCCTGAAATTGCAAAGCTGAGTGAAAGAAGTGAAAACTTTTCAGACTATATTCTCAAATCTAGTAAGGCCTTTTGTGGGAAACAGGCCCAAATTCCCCTTCACTGGAAATCATATGATTTACAAGGACTCAGAACTCAGAGTGGTAGGGAGTTAGCCCCTCCTCAGTGACACCTCAGCATAAGATATGCCAAATGAGGACCGAAGTGCTTTCTCAAATGTACATTGGGTGGTCTATTGTTTCCTTGTTCTGGTACTTGAGGTAGATTGCTAGGCTTAGATTGTGCACCTGACTTCCAGCCAATGGAAGAAAAGGGTCAGGAGGGGGAGAATTCTGCATTAGGGCTTTATAACTTCACCATTTCCTTTTGTAAATTGCTTCTCTTCCCTGACTATTTGTCAGAAGCGGGGTTTGCCCTTTCTTGAGATCGTAATAAACCGTTCTTTTCTGCTTCCTACCTTGAGAAACCTCTGTGTGTTGTTTGGGTAAGGATCTCTGTTGCACATAGTTTTGGGGTGCACACAAAGCTGAGGAACAGACCACAGGATATGGAGACCTCGAGGCATATATTTTAGGTGAATCAGTTTGAGTACCCTCCCAACTGGTTCATTTATTTCTTTGTCCTTTCTTGAGTGTAACTTTTTTCTATTCAACAGCTGGCTGAGTGTAGGGTAAGCAGGGTGAGACAACAATCTATGTCTAAGACACAATATCCAGAAGACAGGGTATAATAGGTCCTATTTTTTTTTCAGATTATTAATTAATTTTAACATTCATTTTTAGAAAAATTTTGAGTTCTGAATTCTTTTCCTCCTGCCCCTCTTCTACCCATTGAAAAGGCAAGAAGTATGATATCAATTATACATGTGAAATCATGCACAACACATTTACATGTTAACCATTTTGAAAAAACAAACAAGATAAAGAAAGTGAAAATTATGTTTCAATCTGTACTCGGAATCCTGATAGCATTTTTCATCATAAGTCCTTCAGAATTGTCTTGTATCATTGTGTTGATCAAAAAAGCTAAGTCATTCAATTGATCATCATACAATATTACTGTTCCTATGTACACTGTTCTGTTTCTGCTCACTTCACTTTGCATCAGTTCATATAAGTCTTCCCAGGTTTTTCTGAAACCATTCTGTTGGTCATTTCTTTTTTTTTTTTTTTGCTTTTTGGAGGGCAATTGGGTTTAAGTAACTTGCCCAAGGTCACACGGCTAGATTTTTATTTGTGTGTGCCTTAAGTGTCTGAGGCTGGATCTGAACTCAGGTCCTTCTGACTCCAGGGTCGATGCTCTACTCACTGTGCCACCTAGCCGCCCCCATAAATCTGCATTTCTTTTTTTTTTTTTTAAAGCAATTGGGGTTAAGTAACTTGCTCAAGGTTACAGGGCTAGTCATTATTTATGCGTGGGTGCTCATTTTCTGAGGCCTGATCTGATCTCGGGTCATCCCAACTCCGGGCTGGGGCTCTTACTCACTGCGCCACCTAGCTGCCCCTTTAGGGCAATTGGGGTTAAGTAACTTGCCCAAGGTTACATGGCTAGGTTTTTGTTTGTGTGGATTAAGTGTCGGAGGCCTGCTCCGAACTCAGGTCCTTCTGACTCCAGGGCCAGCGCTCTATTCACTGCGCCACCTAGCCGCCCCTAAATCTGCATTTCTTAATGACATCTGATTAAGTGCCAAATAAGTATGAACCTGGTAACAAAGGGGTTCACTAAATCTTCCATACTATGCTCATCATTTCCTATAGCATTCCATCATAATTATATACCACAACTTGTTCAGCCATTCCCCCAAAATTGATTGACATCCCCTCAATTTCCAAGCCTTTGCCACCACAAAAAGAATAGTTCTTATGTTAAAATAATTATAGGGATATCATGTAGAAGACAGAGAGATTGGATTTATTCTGACTGGATCAGAAGGCAGAACAAGGAATAATTTTTGTTGGGGAGCAGCAAATATAAGCTCCATGTGAGGAAAAAACTTTTTATGCCTTAGATTGATTGCCTTGGGAGATAATGGGGTCCTTATCACTCTTTGTTTTCCATCAAAGGCTGGATTAACATCTATCAGGAATGTTGTAAATGGTTCCTCTGAGGTCCTTGTCTACTCTCAGACTCTGGGGAAACCAGGTCATCCCTAAGGAGCATGGACTCTGGGGCAATTAACATGTATGCCTGGGGAGACTTCCCCCTCTTGTGAGTCACCCTAACATTTTCACACTACTGAATAAACATCATTTAGTTAGAATGAACATCAAAGGCAACACTCACTAATGAAACTTAAATGGTAGCTATCAGAAATAACAATCAGTTGGTAGAGGTACTACAATGAGGAAACAACTCAACCTGGCCATGAGAAGCCTAAGAAGGTTGCAAAGGGGCAGGAAGGCAGGCTGCAAACTAATGCTAAGTGCATTTTAGGAATTGGCTGTATTCCATTTCCTTCTGCAGTTGCCAGGAACTAAGACATTTCTCTGATATGTTTTGCTTTAGGGACGAATATTAGTAACAATAGATAACATTTATATATTGTTTTAAGGTTTGCAAAGTGCTTCACATAGATTATTTCACTTGATCCCCACAAGAACCCTGAGATGGATACTATTATCACCCCCATTTTAATGCTGAAGAAACTAAGATTAAGGTAAATTAAGTAACTTGGTCTGGGTTACAGGGATCTCCCCAGTCACATCTGCCACTCTATACAGTCTACTAGGTAAAAACTAAAAATTCTCCTTGTTTCCCTTCTCTACTCAACACTGTGAACCCTGGAGTAGAGCTGACTGGGCTGAGGATTGGAGGGTGAGGACTTCAACATGAAGTTTGAACCCTCTATAACCATCCAGAATTCTATTGACCTCCTGCCTTGTTCATCAAGCTGAATTGGGGATTCATTATAGGTCCTGCCCTCCATATGTTAGAATGTAAGCTCCTTGAGGGCAGGGGGTGTTTCCCTTTTGTCTTTGTATTCCCAGTCCTTAGCACACCAACTAACAAATTGGGATCTTTTGAGAGCTCATTCTATTGTCAAATTTCTCTTCTAATTAGAACAGGTGCCTTATCCCTGGCAATTACTTTATATATATTTTGTAGTTTTCTACTTACATGTTGTTTCCCCCCAAATGGAATGTAAACTCCTTAGATTTTTGTCTTTGTATGCCCATCCCTAGAACAGTGTCTGGTCCATGTTGTTGTTGACTCATGTGCAACTCTTGTGACCCCATGGTCACATAGCATGTCAGGCCCTTCTATCCTCCACTATTTCCCAAAGTCTGCCCAAGCTCATGGTTGCTGCTTCCACTACACCATCTATCCATCTCATCTTCTGCTGTTCACTTTTTTTGCCTTCAATCTTTCCCCAAATCAGGGTCTTTTCCAAAGAGTTCTCATTATGTAGCCAAAGTATTTAAGCCTCAGTTTCAGTTTCTTGACCTTTTAGTGAATAGTCTAAATTAATTTCTTCAGCTTTTGACTGATTTGACATCCTTGCTGTCCAAGGGATTCTTAAAAGTCTTCTTTAGCACCACGGTTTGAAAGGTGCTCAGCTTTCCTTAGTAGGTGTTTAATAAATGTTGGATGGTTGGTTTCTAATATTGAACTGAATTGAAAATAGCTTTTTCCTAAGAATTGGGTTTGTGCAACTAGGCCTAGACACATCAACCAAGAGTTTAAATTAGAGCCCTAGAGAATGTATCTGCCTTTGGAAGGGGTGGTGGTAGATACTGGGAAATTCCATTCCTTGGAAGAACATGACCAGACAGGACTTTACATATGAATTCTGTTATCTCATCTCAGTTTCCTCTTGCAGAGTAATTCTTTTTTACTGGTTATCACTGAAATTTATTTCTGCTGCTCAGCAACCATTGATATTTCCCAGTAGAAGTAAAAAAACAGTGCTGGGACTTCCTCATTCCTTATATTCAGTCTCCCAAACATCTAAGAAGAAAAACCATTATTTCCAAGGCAGCCTCTTTTCATTGGAGGCTAACTTTGACTATTAAGGAGAGAATACAAAGACTGAGGGAAAGCAGTTAAAATATCTAAATTAAGAAACAGACAAACAAAGGGATGTTTCTATAATAATAGATGACATTTATACAGTGATTTCAGGTGTCCAGAGTACTTTGTGCACATTCTCTCCTTTGATCTTCACCCCAACACTGTGAAGAAAGTATTGGTTACAATTGTCCCAGTCTTACAGAGGAGAAAACTGAGGGTCAGAGAATTTGAGGCTACCTGGTGATCATATAACCAGTAAGTTTTAGAGGCAGGATTTGACCCTAAGTTGTTTCTGATTCCACGTTGAGTGATTTTTTTTTTTTTTGCTTTTTGGAGGGCAATTGGGGTTAAATGACTTGCCCAAGGTCACATGGCTAGTTTTTCTGTTAAGTGTCTGAGACCAGATTTGAACTCAGGTCCTCCTGACTCCAGGGCCAGTGCTCTATTCACTGTGCCATCTAGCCGCCCCTGAGTGATTTTTTAAAGTTAAATTTTCTTTTTTATTTGCGAACTCAACAGTCATCAACAAACATGCATAGCTTGGTTTATGAAGAACAAAAAAAGAGGACTGTGTATGAAGCAATGAGTTTTTATTATACATAGGTGGATTTTAAAATTTACGTTAAATTTAATATAGTAGTAGTAGACAAATTGCCCTGCCCATATTGGTGTCCCTTCTTCAAGTACTTTTTTTAAAACTACAAATGCTGCCTCAGAAGTTAGCACATTAACATTATTATTCAGTCCTAATGTTAAACTTGGGTGCAGATAGGATGAGAAATAGCTGTGTATTAATGGGCAGGGGGAAGCCAGCTTAGTGGGGTTGGTAGTTGGGGATCTGATTCCGTTATTGGTTCTGCCACATAATACTTGTATAACCTCCCGCAGATCATACAGCATAGTGGACAAATTGTTATTTTTGTTGTTCAGTCTTATCTGACTCTTTGTGACTTCTTTCAGCGTTTTCTTGGCAAAGTTATTAGTTTGCTATTCCCTTCTCCAGCTCATTTTACAGATGAGGAAACTGAAGTAAACAGGGTTAAGTGATCTGTTCAGGGTCACAACTATTAAGTGTCTCAGGCCAGATTTGAACTCAGGAAGATGAGTCTCCCTGACTTCAGGCCTGGTACTCTATCCACTGTACCACCTAGTTGCCCATAGTGAAGAGGTGCTAGACTTGAAGTCAGGAAGACAGGACTTTAAATCTTGCCTCAAATACTTACCAGCTACATGACTGAACAAGTCATTTAAATTTCCTCAGTTTCTTTTTTTTCTTTTTGGTTTTTGGTGGGCAATTGGGGTTAAGTAACTTGCCCAAGGCCACATGGCTAGGTTTTTATTTGTGTGTGCGTTAAGTGTCTGAGGTCGGATCCGAACTCAGGTCCTTCTGACTCTCCTCAGTTTCTTAATCTATAAAATGAGGGACTCTGTGGCCTCTTAAAGTCAGCTCTAAATCTATGGTCCTAAATATAATCCTCAGTTTCCTTAACTGTAGAGATGATCTACCCAGACTATTTAAGAGGGGTGTTGGGAGGCTAAAATTAATGATGAAACATAGAAGACAAAAAAATTTGAAAGCATTTTACATATGGAAGACATTATTGTGGGTAGGAAAAAATTAACAAAGTTTTTTTTTTAGACTGGTCCCAATACTGATCAGCTCTGCCCTCTTTTTCTGTCCTTAGGCAGTCTGGTAGCCCTCTGTTCCCTAGGGCCTCACCATATCTGTGACTGATTTGGACCTCTTATTATTGCCTTAGCCCACTGTAACTCAGAATTCTTGAACTCAAGTGATCCACCAGTCTCAGTCTCCCCAACAACAGGGACATAGGGTTCTGTGCCCACAGGCCCAGCCAAATGAGTGGTTTTCCAGACTGGAAGAGTACAACCAGACTAGAGTACACACTGACATGTTGATAATGAGGGAAAAAGTTGCATAGACACTAAGAACTGCCATCAGGCACAGAGAAAGGGTCTGGAAGTTTTTAAAGAAATTAGCAGGCTGGGAGATTTTTGTGCAACTTGACACTGATCATCTGAGCTGGAAGGAACCCAACCTAATCATTTTGTAGATGAGATGGTAGAGACCAGAACCAAGGTCTCCTATCACTTAGTTCTTTTTCCACTGACCAAAGTGCCTTGCAAGAGCCCTTAGAGGTCAACCAGTCTGACCCTTACTTGAGTAGGGACCTCATGTAAACACCCTGGCAAGAGGTCATCCGGAATCCACATGAAGACCTCTAGTGAAAGGAAACTCACTACCTTTCAAGGCAGCCCATCTGACTTTTAGACAGTTCTGCTTAATAGAAAGATTTCCCTTTTACCAGGCTTGAATCTGCTTCTTGGAAGCTTCCATCCTTTGCTCCTAGTTCTCCTATCTGGGACCGAGTGGAGGAAATCTGTTATGTTTTCCTCTAAGGAAGCCTGTCATATACTTGAAGACAGATGTCACCTGCAAAATGACAGCATTGGACTGGATGATCTCTAAGGTATGGACAAACTCTATATCTCATGAACCTAAATCCCATTTAAGTTTTCTCTTTCCTGCTATCCATCAATTTCTTCAATCAATCCTCATATGGCCTATCTTTGTATCCTCTGATTTTCTTGGTCACTATCTTCTAGAAATATTGTAATTTGTCTGGACTTTCCCAAAAAATACCCACCCACAAAATGAACAGAATGCTTCAAATTTAGGCTAACTCAGGGCAGACAGTATTATAGGATGGAAAATCTTCCCTGTTCTGGTCATTATTGATGCAGCCTAAAATAGTAGATTTTTGGCTTCCTTCTTGACTCATGTTGAATTGGTCTCAACTCCTCAATGGCTGGAAGGAATTTTGTTTTTTGGGTTTTTTTTTTTACCTGATGAATTATTATTCAGCAACATCTTCTCCAACCTATAATTGTGTAGTATCTGGTCTCTATTGATGGTCAGTGTGGTACAACCAATCAACCAACAGGCATTTATTAAGCATCCATATGTTCCACTGTGCAAAGTGTTGGGTATACAAAGACAAAGGTGAAACCGACTTAGCCGTAGAGAGGCTTACAGTCTAGCCAGAAGGGCCAACATGTCCACAATAGATACACAAAATAGAGACAAGTGGATTATGTGTGGGGGGATCAGGTCCAGCTTCATGCAGAAGGTGGTGCTTAAGGTTAATTTCAATGGAAACTCGGGATTCTGAGAGATGAAGGTGAGCAGAGAAATGTCCCCCATGCCATTTCAGGCATAAGGGGCAACTAATTAAAGATACTGAAGCGGGAGATAATACATTATATAAGAGAAACAGTAAAAAGGTCAGTTTGCTAGGATTATAGTATATGTGGAGAGGATTAATGTGTCTAGCTGTTGAGGGCTTTAAATACTAAACAGAAGACTTGATATTTTCTTCTAGAAGCATTAGGGGACCACTGAAGTATATTAAGTAGAGGAATGGCAGTCAAATTTAAGCTGTAAGAAGAAGGTCACCTTGGCAGTTGTGTGGAGGATGGACTGGGGAAAAATTTGAGGCCGGGAGACTAATTATGATGCTATACAACAGTATAAAGGAGAGATGATGAAGACCCTCACTAGGGTGGTGGCCATAGGAATGGAAAGAAGGGGATGAATGTGGGAGATGCTATGAAGTGAGAAATTATAAGATTTGGCAACTAATTGGATAGTTGAGGTGAGAGAAGGGGAGTTGATGACATTAAGATTGTAAACCTGGATAACTGGAAATATGATGATGCCTTTGAGAGAAATTGGGAGCTTAGAAGAGGGGTAGGTTTTGAGGAAAAGATAATGAGTTTACTTTTGGACAAGTTGAATTTGAGATGTCTATGGCACATCTATTACTTTTTTTTTAATAATTCTTTTTTTTCTTTTTGGAGGGGGAAGGCAGGGCAATTATGGTTAAGTCACACAGCTAGTAAGTGTTAAGTGTCTGAGGCTGTTTTTGAACTCAGGTCCTCCTGACTCCAGGGCCGGTGCTCTATTTACTGTGCCACCCAACTGCCCCTTTTAATAAATTTTTATATTTGTTTTTTATATCTTTACATTTCAGAATTTCTCTTTCCCTCACCTGCCAGAAAGAAATCCTTAATTACAAAGCAAAATAACCAACATGTTGAATGTCTGTCATTGTAAGCAGGGCTCCAGACACATAATCCTCTACCTCTGCAACAAAGAGGGGGGAGATACCAACTCATATCTCATTTTTCAGGTTAAACTTTGGGTCATCAAGAACTGGAAATTGAGGGGATGCTCATCAATTGGGGAATGACTGAAGAAGTTGTGGTATATGAATGTAATGGAATACTATTGTGTTATAAGAAATGATGAACAGGAGGACTTCAGAAAATTCTGGAAATATTTATATGAACTGATGCTGAGTGAAGTGAGCAGAACCAGGAGAATATTGTTCACCTTTAATTTTAATATTGTTCTCCTTTAATTTTAATTGTTCACAGAAACAGCCATAGTATGCTATGACTGATTTTGATAGACTTAGCCTTTCTCAGCAATGCAAGGACCTAAAACAATTCCAAAGGACTCATAATAGCCATCCATATCTAGAGAAAGAACTATGGAGTTAGAATGCAGAATGAAGCAGACTATTTTCTTTTTTGTTTTGTTTTTTCTTTCTCATGTTCTCTCCCTTTCATTATAATTCTTCTCTGCAACAGGACTAATGTGAAAATGTGTTCATTAGGAATGTATATGTAGAGTCATATCATATTGCATATGCTGTCTTGGGGAGTGAGGGGGGAGAGAGGGAGAGAAAATTGAAAACTTATGGAAGTGAATATTGAAAACTAAAAATAAATACATTTATAAAAAATTATTTGTTTATATCCTTTACCTACTTATCCTTAGCTTACAATGGCCTTTGGTCTTATATTTTTTTAGTCATCTCTATATCTTAGTTATCAGACCCATATAGAGATGTTTGCTACAAAGGGGTTGACTTTCCTTCTTATCCTAACTGTATTAATTTTGTTAATGTAAAAGCTTTTCAATGGAAATTATCTGTTTTATGTTTTAGACTGTTAACCCTTCCACATTACGGGGTTTGGGGCACAGTGTCCCCTATGAATTGGGAAATACGTGTAAAAATTTTTGGCCCTCTCTTTATACCAGAGAAGTCTGCATTTTTTTCTTCTTTCGTGAGGTGTTTACAGTACCTTATTGTAAAAGGTGCTCTATTCACTGCGCCACCTAGCTGCCCCAAAAGTTGATATTTCTAGAAGATATCTGAGGGGCGTGAAACATGGAGACTTGAGAGGGAAACTTGTTCTGGGCTAATGTGTTATACTCTATCCATTGAGCCCTGCCCAGAAGTTCTCTAGTATGCTTCATCTGTCCTCTCTGTGGATTTTCATACAGGATTATATTTTCTTGGTACCATCCTTTTAAAAAATTTCAATCTATTTCTTTTGAATAATGTCCATGCTTCTATTGCCTTAGTTATGGGTTACACCCAAGCAAGTCTCAATTATATTCTTATGGGTGGGAGTTGGTTGAGTCAATCAATAAAAATCAATTAATACCTTTTAAAGTAATTGACATGTACTGACCCTTATATTTATATTTTAAATAGAGAGGTTTCCATTGAGTCAATCAATCAATCAACTGGAGGAATGAACAAGCAAGGCCTAGACATTTCTATTAAATCAATGGTCAATCAAAGGCTTTAGTCTAGGACTAAGTCCTTGATCAATCTTTGAAAGCCCATGGGATAAAGTAGAATTAAATATATTCTGACTGGTTGTACAAGAAGTATATTTGGATTGGTGATGTCCTCTGGGCTTTGTATAAAATAGTGAACCGTTTTGGAACCCAAGCATTTGAGTGTCTGGCAGTTGAAAGAGATATTCCAGCAAAAAGGAATTGCTTGGGGGAAGAGAAAACCTCAGTTTTCTCTGCCCACCTTATTCCTATTATACCCCACTTTGGAGGTCAAGAGGATTCAATATTTTTCATCCATGGCATAGCGCTGTCCCTAGAACTTTTAATGGCTGGGAGAACAATAGTGATTGGCAGCAGTATCTATATCATCAGTAGCTGAAGACAAATCGAAGACACTGAAGAATGGTAGTTTCAGCACTCTATAATCAGCCCAGCTGAAAGGCTGTGACACACCTAAGGGTATCTTCATGAGTGCACCCTCCCCACCAAAGGAAGGAAAGAGCCTTCAGCAGCTAGGAGCTAGGAGTTACTCATTTGCCACATGGGTTCTCTAAGCTACCTTCTGGACTCTGTATGTACTTGTAGGAGAGTACATCACAGACTTTGGGAGGATGGGGAAGAAGCGGGAGGGGATGCTTTGTAACACCTATTATTATTATACCATTTAAAAGTAAATAACCAGTTCTAAAAAAATGCCACTTGATATCAAGTGATAATCATGGTGGGAAGCACACCAGAGGGATCTTATAAGTTGTAACTTTAGAAAGACAACATTACCAGAGCAATTTTGTATGGTTAGAATTCTCCCTTCCCCCTCATATTTTCACCTTAAAGTCCTCTTGATTAGAATAAAAACATACAATGAATGACAGAAATCATTGTTGAATCACCCCTCCATTTTGTTTAATTATTTTGAATGGCTCAGATTCTTGTTACAACAAAGCTGCAACATTCTTAGGACTAGAAACAGTGGATAGAGTGATGAAGCTAGCTAGCATCCAGAAGGTCTGAGTTCAAATCTAGCCTCAGACACATTAACTGGATGACATTTAACCTTTGTCTGCTTCAGTTTCCTTAACTGTAAAATTGAGATAATAATAGCACCTACTTCTCAAGGTTGTTATAAGGATGAAATGAGATAATATTTGTAAAGCATTTAGCACAGTGTCTGGCACATAGCAGGCACTTAAGAAATACTTTATTCCATTTCCTTCTTCCCTCTAGAAATGAGCTTAAAACTATATTACAAAGTCTAGCCCTGATATAAAGCTTGAATCCCTTTTACAACATTCTCGATTTAAAAAAGGGGGGAGATAGGTTCTTATTACTGGATGGTTCTAATTCTGTGGCTGTTCCTTATAATGAATTTAAATCTCCCTCTCTATAACTTCTGCCCTTTCACCCTAGTTTTGTATTTAGGGATAAAGCTACGTCTAATCTTTCTTCCACAGGAAAAATCTATCATTTCAGTCTTGGTGCAGAGAGATTTCACTTTTAAATACAAATTTCTTCCACAATGTATTCCTCAACAAGGTTGGTTTTACTGAAGATGCAGATGCATTGCTGATGCTTGGGATTTTAAGGTAATCTGATTGTCAAGTTATTGGTTCATTAGTTGGTAGAGGCTCCTTAATCCCCCAAGCTACCAGGAGAGAATAGGGTAGTAAGCAACTAGACTATGCTCTTCCAGGGTGGGCAGCCTGAGTGATGAACACTAGGTGGCAATAGATGGCTGAGTATGTTCTGCTCTCTCAGGTCCCGTCCCAACAGAGTAAATTACTTTCCTTCAGGAACAAACCTCATTTTACTGATTGGAAACTTTGAGAGGAGGGGGAAGGGAGAAAAGGGAGAACAGAGGTGGGAGGGGGAGAGAGAGAAAGAGAGAGAGAGAGAGAGAGAGAGAGAGAGAGAGAGAGAGAGAGAGAGAGAAGTAGATAGAGAGATACAATTTAGGTTAATTTCAGGAAACAAGGAATAAATACATTACTGTCTCTTTTACCTAATCCATATGTTATCTTAAAAACAGTTCATTGCTGTAGTCTCATTGTAGCTTTTTTTTGTTTGTTTTTCTTGGAAACTCTTTCTATGTCAGGCAAGAAATGTAGCATTCATCCCCGGGGGGCCTATCCCAATATTGATTGTCAAAGAAAGCTTCTGACCTAGACTGTTTGCCCCTTCGTGCAGCCTGGTCTTCCCAGTATGGACACGCAATGCAGAACTTAGCCTTTTTCAGAACTCCTCAGCTCCAGCCATCCAAGCCTCCCAAGCACCTTGCATTAAAGTCAGGTACTACCACACCCAGTTCATTCTTAGTTTGATAGTAAAGTATATTATCTCTAGTCAGATTCAGCTTTCCTGAAAACCACCACCACAGTATGATGAACAATGTGTGGCAGCCGCAGACAGAAGTTTTGGTGAGAAGCTAAGGAGAGCATAGTTTGGATAAAGAATGGTTTTAGTTGTGTTGGGCTTTCTGAGGGGAAGCTGGCCTACAGTTCCATCTGTGTAGGGAACACCCAATGAGGAAATTCTCTCCCAATGCAGTTCAGTACCTTCTTAGTGACTTCTAGTTACTAGATTTGCCTAATGAGTGGTTGTGACACTGTAGGCCTAGCCTGGCATACAGTAAGTACCTAATAAATGCCTGTTGATTGTTGATTGGCCAGGTTTACAGAGCCAGTATGAATTCCAGGTGTAAACCATATACCTCACCCACCAACATTGGTTGTATTGCAAGAGGATACAAACATGACCTTCAGTAATGAGCTTGTGAATTCAGTGTAGGTAGCTTGATGGCCTTTAGAACATCTATATCATCTTGTAAAGGAAAATATATATTCTCTATTTCCAAGTCTACTAGAGTTAAATGGAATTTGGGCTGGTACAAGGGTTGGTAGTTTTCTTTGTATGGAATATACTACTAGAAAGATGGCTAGACTGTGAACCTGGTGTCTAGTTATGACTCCCTCATGAACTAGCTGCATGACCTCAGGTCAGACATTCCCCTCTCTTTCCTGGCCTGCTTCTTGGACTGTAGATTGGAGGAGTGATCCCCCAAATCCCTCTCAGCTCAAACATTCCATGATTATGCAAGATTCCAGCAACCCTATACACAGAGATAAGCATTGTCAAGAGATTTAAAAAGAAAAAAGCAAGGCCTTCCCCTTGGGGAACACGGGCAGTCACGTAAATGTAAGCTGGACATTTTACTACTTGTTTGGCTGGCTTTAGCAAGTGAAAGATAAGAGGGGGAAAAGAGAAGAAAGGGGAGGTCACAGCCACTGCAATCACTAATTTTCTTTTCCTTCTGGCCATTTCTCTTCATCTTCATGAGATCTCACCAAATGCAGGTAATTATCTGGAATCCAGGCAAGGACACTAAGAACAGTTTCTAAGTTCAAATCAAACTTACTTTCTTTCTTTTTTTGGCTTTGGTCTTTAGATACTCTGAAAAAGAAACTTTCAGAACTACACAGACTGCCAATTTTGCAGCTGGCTCCCTAGCTTCTGACAAGTTCTTCAAGAGCTATGGGAATTAAGTTGCTACAGTTCAAAATAGCAATATTGCTTTTCATTTGCATATGCTTTTAACTATTTTCAAAAAGATATATTCAGATAATCTCAATGCACCCGTACCACAACTCTGGGTGGTTGGTAAGTCATCTATATCCTTAGATAAAGAAGTTAAGTGGTTGGCAAAGCCAAAATTAGAACTATAATTGCCTAAGCCTGTTGTTCTTACCCTAGGGTATTTGAACTTAAAAAAAAATGTGGTAACTTCATTTCAACATAATTGATTTCTTTATAATCCTATGTATTTTAATTTATGCATTTGAAAACATTTTGAGGAGTCACTAGGCTTCACCAGGCTGCCAAAAGTCTCCATGATCCCCCAAAAGATTAAAAATCTTGCACTAGAGTATAATGCCTCACACACTGTTATCTTTACAAAAACCAACTGGGCAAATGAATGGAGATGAGAAGGAAAGAGGAAAAGCAAGGAGTTGTTCAGAATCAGCTACCGTGCCACATCTCATCTTGTAGATTCCTACATTGTTTGAGAAAAATCCCACCCTTGTATTAGGCTCAGGTGCCCTCACACCTCTCCAAAGAGAAATGTTCTTTTGTTTCCCTAGGACACAACCCTTATGCCTCAAGACTCCTATTCATTTTCCTTCCTCTTCCTCCTACTCCTGTTCTAAGCAGGGGACACCCACTGATTAGAATCATAGAGTTGGAGGGAAATTTATCTTTCAATCCAACTCTTTCAGTTTGCAGAGGGAGCTAAGTTCCCAAGGGGAAATGACTTTATCAAGGTCACAACTCATCAGTGACCAAGACCAATGATTTAGGTCTCCCAATTACTAGACTCACTCTTTCCATTACACAATTCCACTTCCTCAGAAGCACAGTCCTCTCCCCTACCCTGTTTAATCCCCCAGTATACTAGAAATAGCCCTCAGATCTAGAGACCTGGGTTTTGCTACCAGCTCTGCTGATCTTTCTGTGTGACCTTATACATGTTGCTTAATGTTCTGTAACCTCAGTTTCCTCATCTGTCAAATGGTTGATAATAATTCCTATCACCTTCCTTTCAGAGCTATCACAAGAATTAAAGATAATGATGGCAAACATGCCATCCAAATGTAAGATGCTGCTATTAGAGAATTTTTGGTCCCTATATGGACGTAAATATCAGGGCACCTGCATATTACCACTATTCTTTTTTTTTTTTTTTTTTGCTTTTTGGAGGGAGGAAGGTAGGGTAACTGGGATTAAGGGACTTGCCCAAGGTCACACAGTTAGTTTTGAGTTAAATGTTTGGGGCTGGATTTGACAGTCCTCCTGACTCCAGGACCAGTGCTCTATTCACTGTGCCACCTAGCTGCCCCATGCTACCACTATCCATTCAATCATCTGTCTACCTGTATCTACCATAGCTAACTTTATGCCAAAAGTTGGCAAAGGTGGAGATGGCATGAGTTGCTTTGGGGAAAATAGCACCACTAGTGGCAGCTTATGTTTATGGAGTGCTTCAAGGTTTTAAACTGTCTTGCCTACATAAGTTCATTTTTACATATAAAATATTTTGCTTATAGCCTCACAATCCAGTGGAACACTCAATGAAACAAGTTGTCCATACTTCATTTAATGATGAGTAAGACACTGAAGATTAGAGAGGTTTCGTGACTAGTTTGGGGTTACATAACTAAATAAGTGGCAAGAGAAGATTTGAGTCCAGATCTTCCCACTAAATCCAGAGCTATTTCTACCACATCAGTGCTATCTCACATAGAAACAGGAGCCACTAGACTGCACATAAGGATCCCTGCAGGCTGCATATTAATTTAAGTCTTAAAATATAATATTATCTGTTTTATATTTTTATTTTACTTTGCTAAATATTTCCCAACTACATTTTAATCTGGTTCAGTGGCACTGAGGAGTTCCATGAGTCAAATGCAACTCTCTGTTTGGCACCTTTGTCCTAGGTCATGCTGCCTCTTGGATGTCCTTTTGACTCTTCTGTTTCACAGGACAAAAGAAGGCTTCAGGACACTGCAGGCTGCTCTGCACTCTCCAGGATACCCTCTGTCTGCCTGCCTGTTCCTCCATTGGTGGGCAATTATTTATATCTGGTCAGAGAAGAAATATGCTTTGGGGTAGGTAAGAATGGAGAAAAAATAAAATGGGAGATAGAGAATAGCAGTGAGCAGCATCCAGGAAGACTGACAAAGTATGTTCTTCCTTTCCTCTGAAAAAGCCACAAAATATGTTCCTTAACTGGAGCATTAGTACTTAAGCCAACTACCATATACTTAGCCAGGCTAAAAATGTGCTCAAACAGAAAGGATTTAAGCCACTGGCTTGTTTTTGGCCTCCTTCCAAGGAACCAGAACAAGAGCACTTATTTGCTTCCTGAAGATTTAGCAACAAACCTTCATGCAAAGCTGGGTGCAGGATGCAGTTTTTGGGGAGACTAAAGATTTAGCCCTGGTCCAGATCTTCGTATTATAAGATGCATCCTCTGAACAAGAATATAAAAAAATCTTGATTTGGATCTGTCCTTAGGTCACCATATCTTTAGGCCAGTAATTGTACCTCTAGACCTCAGTTTATCTTTCTGTAAAATGGGATTTAATCCATTTTTTTCAATTTAATAACATTTTATTGGATCTAGTATATTTATTGCCTGGAGTTTGTTGAAACCCTATGAGACCATTATAAGAAATTTATTGGACCTAGTTGAAGTGCATGTAAATTCAAGTATGTGAATGCCTATAACAGGTGCTTAATAAATGTTCAGCTGTGTGGGATTAAAAAAAAAAGGACCCTAATAACACCTCAGCTGTCTGGAACCCCTGTGGAAGGAGTTACTCTAAAAAGCTGAATTGTTTGAACAGGTTAGGGTTTACCCCTTTAAGCACCTTGAAAATGCTTTTGTTGACATTTTGAAGAGAAATCTTTTTAAAATGTACCCCTTCTTCCTTAAACAGGGTATACTAATCCTAGAGACCATCAGGTAGTATAGTGGAGAGAATGCTGGACCTAGAGTTAAGAAGATCTAAATTCGAATTTAGTCCTCAGACATTCACTAGTGATGCTGGGCTAGTAACTTCTGTTTCCTCATCTGTAAAATGGGGACAGTGATAGCATCTGCTTTCCAGGGTTGTTAGGATAATATAATATTTACAAAGTGCTTTGCAAACCTTAAAAGTGCTATATAAATGCTACTATTACC
The DNA here is from genome assembly GCA_011680675.1 of Gymnobelideus leadbeateri. NCBI lineage: Eukaryota > Metazoa > Chordata > Mammalia > Diprotodontia > Petauridae > Gymnobelideus > Gymnobelideus leadbeateri. Next base: position 27,742 of record WOXC01000298.1, read on the forward strand.
ATTATTAATTCAATCTTTTCTTGATGACCTACGGCCATCGTTATGAATCTCAGTTACTGCGCTGGCATTGCAAAGTACATACAGAGATGTCTACAGGGCCAAGGCTTACTGAGATGTAGAGGGCTCTTTGCCACTAAAGCTGCTGTGCTTTTTGAGTTCTTGTGTCTTTTGACAATTTTTTTCATCTTCTACCTTAATATTTAACATCTCTCTATACACTTGTTCCTTCTCTGCTTCCTACAATCATGTTCATCTTTCCTAAACCATAACCCCTCACTGCTACACTCTCATCCTCATTAGCTGTCTTTTTTTTTTTTTTTGCATTTTGGAGGGCAATTGGGGTTAAATGACTTGCCCAAGGCCACACAAGCTGTCTGTCTTATATCTGGATACATTCTATGCCTCCACTTTCCTCTCACTCTCTTCTAAATGCTTTGTAGTCCACTTAGAACTTCATCACTCACCTCAAAAGATGGAAAATACTATCCACAAAAAGAAATATAGAATCAGAATGCAGATTGAAGCATACTATTTGCATGTGCTCTCTCTCTCATTTCTTCTTTCTCATGGTTCTTCCCATTGGTTCTAATCCTTCTTTACAAACGTGACTAATATGAAAAATATGTTCAATATGAATGTATATGTAGAGCCTATATCAGATTGCATGCTGTCTTGGGAAGGGGAGAGGGGAAGGAGGGGGGAATTCAAAACTCAAAATCTTATGGAAGTGAATGTTGAAAACTAAAAATAAATAAATAAATAAATATTTAAAAAAAAAAAAAAAAAGAACATCACTCAACTGAAACTGTTCTTTCCAAAATCCCCAGAGATCACTGAATTGTTAAATTGAGTGTCCTTTTCTTGATCCTTCTGGAACCCTCATTTAACACTGTTTTCTAAGCTCTCCTCCTTAGATGCTTTCTCCTCTGCAGGCTTTCATGGCACTGTCTTCTCTTGGCTCTTCTACTGCCTATCTGATGCTTCCTCAGTACCCTTTGCTAAATTATCACCCATGTCATGCCACCTAACTATGCATGTGCTTCAGAGATCTTTCCTGGGCCTTTTCTTTTTTCTCTTGTTAGCTCACTACCTTTTTCACTCATTCCACATACCCAGTCATTTGTCATATCTTGCCATTTTTCTTTCTATAATGTCTCACATCTCTCATGGAACTACCATCTTAGTTCAGACCCTCATCACCTTTTTTTGGCTTATTACAAAAGCTTCTTAATTGATCTACCTGCTTCAAGTCTCTCCCCCTCAAATCCATCCTTCACACAGATGCCAAAGTTTGTGTTTTCCTAAAAGATAGGGCTGATCATGTAACTCCACCCCCCACCCCCCATCCAACAAATTCTAATGGCTACCTATCACCTCTAGGGTAAAATATAAGTATCTTTGCCATTTAAATTTCTTTATAAACTTGACCTCTTCTAACCTTTTTATATAATACTTCCCTCCAGTCACTCTGGTCCATCCATGCCAACCTATTTTCTGTTCCCTTTGCACTGGCTCTTCCCCATGCCTTGGTTGCTTTCTTTCTGTACTTCTGGCTTTTAGAATCCCTGTTTCCTTTAAGAACTGCCTTCTTGCCTTTCTTCATCCCCTCCTCTGTTAGTGTCTACCCACCTGAGGTTACCTTATGCTTATTATGTCTGTCTTGTGAACATGTATATGTGTATATGCTATCTCTCCTACCAGAAAGTAAGCTCCTTGAGGGCAGAGACTGATTTACTTTTGCCATTGTAGTCACAGCACTTAACACAGTGCCTGGCACAGAAATGCTCAATCCATGCTCATGGACTGATCTTGATTGTTGGGCCATCAGCGGTCCTTTCTTGTTGTTCTCCATGTTCCCATTCAGAGCTGCTATAATTCCTCATGATTTTCTGCTTTTTATCTGCTGTGAGATTAATATATCAGATAACCAAGCTCATTAGGCTTGTGTGTAACACAAAAGTAATCAGTTCAAATGGAGGAAATCTCTAGGAGTCAAACACACAAAACTTTGAGTACATAAACTTTGTGACATCTCTTTTGACTTCTAAGAGGCCTTTACTGGGTTCCCAACTAAGTTTTTGATAGTTAAGTTCCTGAGTAATTAAGTTCTGGATAGGTAGTATTATTTCATAGGACATTTTCTATCCTCAAGGAGATTATAGTTTAGCCAGGAAGAAAAGGTGAAATATATGAAATAATTTGAGAATAATATTAAGACTGCACAGAAGTGGTCCACACAATTACTTAATTTTTTTTTTTTTTTTGCTTTTTCTTTTTTTGGAGGGGGGAAGGTAGGGCAATTGGGGTTAAGTGACTTGCCCAAAGTCACATGGCTAGTTTTGTGTTGTGTGTGAGGCAGAATTTGAACTCAGATCCTCCTGACTTCAGGGCCTATGCTCTATTCACTGTGCCACCTAGCTGCCCCACAATCACTTAATTTTTAGACCTGGCATAGTCCATTCCTAAATACATTCCTAAATTCCCTGACTGGGAGTAGTGTAGGAAGGAGAGCAGTAGCATGGAAAGAGTACTGTGCTAAGAGTCAAGATCCTTGGGAAAGCAGGGTAAGTTTGGTTCTATCACTTCCTGGCCCTGTGACCTTGGGTGAATAATTTCATTTTGGGGGCCTGTGTTGACTTGTCTACAAACCTTAAGTGTTGGATTAAATCATTTTTAAAGTCTTCTCCAGCTCTGACTCAAGGAGAAGCTTTGACAGAATTCTTTGGAGGGTTGGCCTAAGCAGACCCAGTCCAAAGGCAGATTTGTTCTGTATAGCACTGAAGACTACTAAATCAAATTAGAAGTGAAGGTCAGGGCTAGAGCAGCACTTCCCAAACCAAAAGCAGTCTGTCTTCAAAAGTCTTATGACTCAAACTCATCTGGGTCTTCGAAATAGTTCCACTTCCCCATCCCTTCCGTAGTTGGCCTCATCTAACACCAAAGGTCTTGGGCGGAAATAAAAGTCACAGCAGAAGTGGGAGGAGAAGCTAGGCAGGCATGAGGGAAGAAGGCAGAAGCAAGGGACAGTGCTTTCTTCTTAGCCTTCTCAGCTGATTATTATTCCCTGTTGCCGTTCCTCATCACTTTCATTTTGCTCTCTCCCTATTCTTCTCAACCTCAAATAATATAACCTTCTCACTTTATTCTCCTTGTGGCTCTTTATTGGGCCAGCTGCTGGGGTAGCAGCCAGACTATTTATAGCCTTAGAGCTTTGGGGAAGCTAGTGGAAAGGCGCTCCATTCATTCCTAATACCTCTCAGCCAAGTCCTACTCCTTCAACAACATGCCTTCCCCTTCATGCTTAAGTATAATCTCTATCCCTACTAATCAGCATGAGAGGAAAGAAAATCTTGTGGCCTGAACCAGAAGGTAAACATACATTAATTTGGTAGGCATCGTGGATGCTAACACAAGAGTTCCATATTCTTTTCTAAGCCTCAAGGGCATAATAACATTCCATTAAAAAAAATGCTTAGGACACTTGGTAATGTTGTAAATGGCAGAAATTGGCAAACTTCTGAGGGACCACTGTTGTCATTGCTTCTGTCCCTGAGATCTTAGAGGTTTCCCCAAGGATGAAAGGAGAGCACATATAGTCTTTTTTTTTTTTTTTTTTGCTTTTTGGAGGGTACTTGGGGTTAAGTAACTTGCCCAAGGTCACATGGCTAGGTTTTGTTTGTGTGTGTATGTGTCTGAGGCCAGATCCGAACTCAGGTCCTTCTGACTCCAGGGCCGACACTCTACTCATTGCACCACCTAGCCACCCCGCACATATAGTCTTAATAAAATAATAAAGTGGGTCCAGCTCCCTGTGACTCTCTCAGGAAGTTTTATATGGGAACAATGAGGAGGTATTTTTCTTTTTAATTTTTTTTTTTTAAAGCAATTGGGGTTAAGTAACTTGCTCAAGGTTACACGGCTGGTCATTATTTATGTCTGGGTGCTCATTTTCTGAGGCCAGATTTGATCTCGGGTCATCCCAACTCCGAGGCCGGCACTCTTACTCACTGCGCCACCTAGCCGCCCCTTTAGGGCAATTGGGGTTAAGTAACTTGCCCAAGGTCACACGGCTAGGTTTTTTTTTTGTTTGTTTGTATGTGCGTTAAGTGTCTGAGGCTGGATCCGAACTCAGGTCCTTCTGACTCCAGGGCCAGCTCTCTACTCACTGCGCCACCTAGCCGCCCCTATGAGTTCTTTTCTAGAGTGGTCTTGAGAGTGTGGACTTTGAGAACCCCCTACACTTTTATTAAGCATTCATCCTTTGTTACACAACTTAATAAACACCAACCTCATCTCTAATTATAGGGAGAGGGGGTCAACAACTTGTAAGCTTACCTAGGCAAGAAATACAAACCTCAACATCCTTCTGGAGTATCTTGCTTTAGAGAAAACTTCCTCATCAATTTCAAGTTAATTTTCTTTACCTTGGAGGAGGGCAAAGCAAGGTAGCCACATTTTATGAAATAGATATGTTTTCAAAAAGCTGTATGTTAGTGGAATTTTTGTCAATATTATATGACTTAAAATGTACAAAGGTAGCTAGTTATTCAAAAGAATTCTATAATTAATTACCTTGTATGATGAATCATCTAATCTATCTTTGGCATAGGCCCAGATTTTCATTTATCGGGTTTGCTTTTAAGGCAAACCCATAAACAGTTTATTACCATTTTCTTCATCATCAACAGGCTTAGAAGCTTGGGAATATACAGTGAAATAGTACACTTAAGAACAGAGGAAACTGGTTATACTAGAGATTCATCTTCTGAGTTAAAGATTTTGTGGGGAGCAAGTCGGGGATGGGTGGTGATATGTTTCCAGTTTCTATTTTCAGAACAACTCTTGGTCCTTTGGTTGTGTGGAGGCCAAGGGTTTGTTGGCAGAAAAACAAGAGCAAAATTACTTTGCGTCCTTAGTCTGTGGCTGTCTGCCAACATTTTCTTCAAATGAAACATTCTTATTTTCATTCTGGAAGTATTTGTCAGGTCTATTAAAATAAAAGGGTAGGAGAAACAAAAATGACATTTGCTGGGCTGAAAGTGCTGCTTTTAAGTCTTTGCTGGAAAATAGAAATATATATTATATATAATGTATGTATGTGTGACATATATGTATATGCACATACACACATATATAGTTTTCAAGGAGGAGAGAAAGCCTCCTTTATGGTTACTTTTAAACTAAAATTTGACAAGGCTTTGTAGTTTCACATTGGTCCCTATATTTCAATGTACATATGTGTTTATTTGTATATAGTATATGTGCACATATATATTTATATTCAGAACCACTGAAACCTACCACTCAGAAACATATGTAGAGCAGATGGATATGACATTCACAAGATAATTAAGAATTCTAGTGGATTTCATTTGCATCTAATTTTTATATTTCCATAAACTTGGAAGCTGTAAAATTAAAATTATTGCCTGACACAACAGTGCAACAAAAATGCCAAATTTAATCTCTCCCAAATCTTGATGGTTAACAAATCATAAACTAAAATCAACACCATTAAAGAAATAAAATAACAGTTTCGGCAAGGTGTTTACATACAAATTTCTTTGGCAATTTGAAGCACATAAGCTTTCTTACTTTTCAATCTTACTAATTCATATAAATGTCTACCTAAAAATGGTATTTAATGACTCCTTCCTATCATCAAAACCTAGCTAAGAAAATTTTTAAAATTTCTGGATGGTTAAAATGAAAGGGAAAAGTCCAGTTCATTCACAAGCAGAGTGTTTATATCATACTTCCTGTACAAATCTACACATCTATTACTTAGTACTGTAACTGTATTTTAACAAGGATTAAAACACTTGAAATCATATTCAAGGAGTAAAGAAATACACAAACAGCCAATGTAGGAGACCATGATCCAATCAAACTTTGAAAATAAGCTGTCTGGTTACGACATTTTAAAGCTTGTTTAATTTTCAGCAAAGTCTTTGAACCTAGAAAATCTGAAGTAACTTGAGTTAGAATCCAGGCCATTGCACATTCAAGTCCAATGTCTGGTGAACTTGGCTGTGAATGTATGGTTACTTACCTCTCCTGGATCTGCACTGTTTCAGTAGATCCATTGGCAAAATTAAATTCATTCTTCTTATTTTAAAAAAGCCCAAATGGAAATACATGTTAGATGACTTCTCTGTGTGTGAAGATCAGTACTGAATAAAATCCAACCCAGCTAAAGAATTTTGTTGCTCCAGCAGAGTCAATTCACCACGGATATGTGCAGCAACCCAGCTTTAAACATTTTCTTAATGACAGATTAGCTCCATCTTCCCCTTTGTGCCAGGGAACAAAGCTGTTTAGGAGAGAAGGGCCTCTCTGTTCCCCTTCTACATCATTCTCCTTGCCTGGACTCCGGCCTGGGAAAAGGGAAAACTGCACTGCATGTCTCTAGGTGCCACATTCCTAGCTGTGCACACATTTTGTATGCACAGGGTGAGCTTCCCAAACCAGCAAAGGTGAGATGACACTGTGCTCCAGAGAATTAATTCCAGGTTGGTATTTCTTGTGCCCTTCAGTGCTTCCTTCTCCCTTCTGTAACCAACCCAATCTGGATCTTCTTTAGATCATAGCTGTGCAATAGAGTGGCCCCTCCTCCTAAACTCCCCCAACCTTCTCTATCAGATTGTAATTTTAAGCAAGGTCATATTTGATACACTTAAAGGTTCTTCCATTTCCATCTGTGAAGTTCAGTATTATACTGATAATAAGGGCTATGCTCCTATGCACCATTGTTCTATTAATAAAGGATTTAATCTGAGTTTTGTAGTTAACTTTTTTTCTGGTGAATCATCTGTATTTAGCACAATTTTCATTTGAAGTTATGCCAAATTAAAAAAACAACAACAACAAATTTCATGTTAATTACACTGTATTTTAAATTATTCTCCCAGCTTTTCTATAGCTATAGTGTGAAATTTTCTCCAATACAGTAAAACATATAGTATACAATTGGTTACAAGGTCTGTAATTTTTTGTGCCAGGGAACAAATGGAATAATGAGTCAAAGATCATGGTGTGTTTATTCTATATACAGATATAGATTAATATTTCACAGATACAACTTCTTCTTGGCTTTGGTGGTTGACAAAGCATAAATATTTCTTTTTGTTTGTTTGTCTTTTTTACAATTAGGCTCCTAAATTGCCTTCTCCTCCCCCAGGTGAAACTTCAACATTTCCCATCAGCAGTGTTTTCTGACCTTCAGCTATAAGGGGATGAGAGGGTGAGAAAGAGTGATAAAAGGATTTGCTGGGAAAGAGAAAAGCCCATTAACTACAATTTCTAGAAAATGGGATTTTCTTTTTAAAAAAGAAAACTATCATTGCTTTTGGAATTGGAAGGTTCTTCATAATCCACAGATGACTTTTTTGGGGTTATTTCTTTCTGCATTTCATGACCAGCAATGGCTCTCTTCATGGCTAGAGTCTCTGGCATATATGATATCAGTTTTAGTACACAACATATAGCCAACTGCAAATCAAATGCTTGAACAGCAACACATTCCCACTTCAGACTCTCTGAATGCACAACTTTAGAGAAACATAAAACAGTATAAATCTCAAGACATTCCAACCCATAATGCCAGATCTCAGATGCTTTTATGACGAGCTTCATCTTCCACATGTTGTGACTCAGCACATCATATGGAACATACAACAAGAACCACAAAAGTACCTTTTGTATGAGCGTAACTGTATCCGAATTGATAAAATATAGTTTCAATTGCCATTTAGCCTCATACTCCAGAAGCACATAACCATAAAGAAACCAGGGTTTGAATAGTAACGAGTTCTTAACACATTTCGGGAATGTTAAATCCTAAAGTGACATTGGGCTTAAGAGAGATGTGTAAAGTAGTTAAGGCTCTGGTTTTTCCCTTATTACTTATTCATGTATTTCTTATTACTGCTTAATTTGAATACTATAAGAGGATATTACAAGAGGCCCTACTCTTCATACACAGTAAGATGGCTTTATATGATTGGAATTATAGAGCTTTGGGGATCTAGGTTTGTAAAAAAAAAATAAAACAACTGTGAAACAGCCCCCCGTCACCTGAGGCTTACTTGCAATCTCTGCATGGTTTCTTGTCTAGTACAGGATTTTGGACTTCCTAAACTCATACCTCTTAAGCCCCAGGGCAGCTTTAACAACTCTCCAGTTGGAAAATGCATTCTTGGGTGGTATTGATGGGTTCTAAACAAGACCAGAGAATTCATTCTGGTCTGAAGCTAATTGAAGCAGGGTAGACATAGGTAGAGAGGCTTGTTTCTGTACCTGTTTCACTCTCAGGGGTTAGTTTCAGCTAACTACTCTCTTACTAAGGACCAGATGGGGTTTATGGAGAACTTCAAGGTTGTAGGTTTTCCAGCTTTGTCTTTGTCTCATCCTCAATCCCCAAACAGGGACCAGAAGTTTATAAACGATATGGGGAATTGGAGTATAGGTTGGGCAAAGTGCACCAAATCATGGTGCTCACTAAGCAAACACAAAAGACTGCAGCGGTTGGCAGTCTTTGATTAGTATTGTGATTGATTTTCTATACTTCACCTAGAAGCAGAATAAGGAAGAGGTCACTTTTAACAAATGAAATCATGCAGGTCTCTGAATGTACAAGTTGGTACTTTTAGGGCCCTAAGTTTGCATTGATGCTATAGGGAGTATTGCTGTAGATGTTGGCAAAGTAGGGTATGTGTATATGGAAAGAAGAAGCTGCTAGTTGAGAACTAAAGAAAACTGTAATGAGTTCTCATAAATTTCCAAGATAATAATTGGAACCTGAACAGCTAATTTCCTATAATTTGTCAAGTTTTCTTCCATGGATTTGAGACTGCTATGATTTGATAAACAAAAGACATTTTTAAAAGTATTTTACAAATGAGAAGATAAAAAAAAGATTATAAAGCATTCATTGTTGTCTGTACAGGGAAAAGGAATTAAATTATCTGTATTTAATACTCCCGCCTCTTAAGGCACAAACATGTTCACAGGTTTTTGGAGATCTTTTCTTGCTTTTTTGCTGTTGCTGTTAATGTATGGTCACTACTTTATTAGATTTTAAAGGTCAGATATATTTAGATAATTCTAGAAAGTTTCCATTAGGAAACAGAAGCAAAAAAAAAAATTCTAAGAGAAAAAATAACTTCAATGGTCCATTTGTTGTTCACATGATGTCTTAAAAAAAAAAAAAAGAAAAATCAGAGGCATAACCCTCAGGTGGGAAACTATATTTTACCTCATTTGCTGAACTCATTTTTACTCCCACAATTTTAAATGCCTCATGTCTCAATCTACCACCAGAGTTGGATTCTTAGCTATTGCCCTGGAAAGAATGGAGGCCCAGAAATTAGATGGATTGTTTATTTAGCAAATAGTTGTTTTCAAGCTACAAATATAAGCAGCCTGGCATAGAGGGAAGAGCTTGAGGTGGTGACTCAATGGACAATCCTGACCAAATCATTTAATTTCCAAACTTAAAAAAAATTTGTTAATTGACTGAGTATCTGCTCCTTCACTATTTCACAGACTCATCAGAGAAAATAAAAGTGTTTTTAGTTTCTTGGGAAAAAGTACTCTACAAATATAAGACTATCCTATGCACAGACTTTTATGAGTTGTCTGTTTATAGGATATAAAAAGTTTCTTGGTGTTAAAAAGAACATTCTGTCTCTTGTATAGAGGCATAGAATTTCAGAGCTGGAAAAGATCCCACAGACTTTCTAGCCTAACTCATACCTAATAGTAAATCACTCTATAAATCCTCTAGTAAATGGCCAACCAGCTTTTACTTAAAGACCTCCAGTGACATTTAAGACCTGCCCCTAAGGCAGCTCTTTCCATTTCTGGATGGCTCTATTGATTAGGAAGCAAGCCAACATTTGTCTGTCTGTAGCTTCTATCCATTGTTCCCAGCCCTGCTCCTCTAGTGTGGGGACAGAACAAGCCTTCTCCTGTTCTCATACAAAAACCCTTCAAATATTTGAAGATAGCTATCATGTTGCATTGCATACCCCCCAAGTCTCTTCTAGATTAAACACTTTTAGATCACTGTGGGACATAGTTTTTTAGTTCCTTTCACTACCCTGATAGCCCTCTTCTGGACAAAATATGGCCTGCCCATCTGGTATGCAGACCCAACACAATACTCCACACAACTTGAATGGAGAATGGAGTTATCACTACTTAGTTCTGGATATGGTACCTAACATAACCTGATGTCACATTAGATACCTCCTCCCTCCCATTATGCTACACTACTGAATTAAAATAGGCTTGAAGTTCACTAAAATCCCAATATCATTTACAATATAACCTTTTGTTCAGCCACATCTCCCCCATCTTGAACTTGGGCAGTCGAGGTCTTGAATTTAAGTACAGAACTTAACACTTAGCCTCATTCAATGTCATCTTATTAGATTAGGGCTATTATTCTAGCCTGCTGAGATTTCTTCAGATCCTGAACCAATCATGTAACATGTTAGCCATTCCTCTCAGCTCTGTATAATCTACAAACTTGATAAACATTCCATTCATGATTTCGTAGAAATCATTGTTTAAAAAGTTGAATAAAACAAGGCCCAGGACAGATTCCTGGGATACCCTACAAGAGAACCTGAAAATTGGTTGACAATCCTTTAATTAGCACTCTTTGGTTCCAGTCATTTAACCAGTTCTGAATCCAACTAATTGCCCCATTATCCAGATCACACCTTCTCATCTTGTCTCTAAGAATATCTTGAGGGACTTTGCCAAATGTCTTGCTGAAACCCAAGTCAGCAATGTATGTCACTGTATGAATATTTCCTTAGGTATGGGGTGTGTATGTATGTGAAATTTTGTTTTGTTGATCATAGTATTTAGGAAAGGACTCTGGGAGGACAAGTGGAAAGGGCACAATAGGAACAGTCAGAACTCTATTAAGCACACAGGGTCTATGCTCTAGTACTGGGTATATCTTGTGAAAGTTAAAAGGCCTAGTACCAGAAGAGACAAATTTGAGAGGTTTGGCTACAAGATTGGGAAGGATATGTATACGGAGTGGTGACAAATGTGTTGTGTTGAAGAAGGCATGGCACTGGTTGGCACAGTTTAGTTCTGCCCCCAATAGAACTCCTCTGAGATCTGAGATGGCATTCCAGTACCTTAACTTTTCCCTGAATACTACTCTCTCTGCATCTTTTCCTACACTACTTTTTTTTAGTTGTGTAAACATGTCATATTTTTCTAACTAAAAAATATTACTTTCTCTCTTAGCCTATATGACAAATTTTTTCTTTGGCAATCAAGTGATTGGGACATTATGGTCATGAGATGAAAAAGAGAATGCTGCTGAATAATTTGTGGGACTCACATTTACTACACATAGTTGGGATTATCTTTGAAGTTTTCCACATGATTGATTATAGATCCCAAGAGGAACATTTTAAAAGTAACTCACAGATTCCCAAAACAAACCAATGACATAATCTATCAAGAGTCTATGAACTCAAACTGCTGATGGGAATATTGTTAAAATCATATTGCTGGTACTCAAACACTGCTGGAAAGCTGGACATGAAATGTGCCCTCTGTAGGCAAAGCAGAGACCTCTATAATTTAGCCACAGTATCACAGAGAGAGGAGAGAAGCCCTTCACCAGAAGAAAGATTTTTCCTAAAAGAGTCTCATTAGTGAAAAAAATCCCTCTAGTTCACAAATCACGCATTGCACCTTTTCAAGAGAGATTAGGTTTTAAATGACGTTATGGCTTATGGGTAAAACTGTGAAATGTGCTCTTTTATTACCCTGGACTTGAGTTTTGGTGGCACTGGTTCCATTAAATATCCTTTATCTATTGCTATTTTGTCATACAATAAATCCTGCAAGACTAACCACAGGTCTTTAAAAAGAAAAATGATCTCAAAGCCACTACTAGATGATATGGTAGACATTAGGCCATTGTCAAAAAACTTAATAAGTGGACATTTTTTACTTAGTATATGCATAGAACTGCATTTTCTTCAGCAGACCACAAGACCCTTTAATAGTAAATACATTGTAAAGTATGGTTTCTAATCTACCTGTTCCACAATTTGATAAATAAACTGAGGCCTCCTTACTAAATTTAGTATACTGAATACAAAGAATAGCCATATCACTTGACTCCATCTTTCACCTACTGGAAAAACTTTGATTAATTTCATATTGATGTTTAGAGTAAGTATTAAACCAAATTTTGGTTTAAGTTTGTTGGGTAGTTCTTAAAACATTTAGATAACTGAGATAAAAAGTACAAAAGTTTAATTTTAATCAGAAGAAAAGAAACATAAATTATTCCTACTTTGTGTCATGATTTACATTTAATCTAGTTTATACTAGAAGAGTAGTAATAATAAGAATTCTCCCAAAATTATGATCTGGGATAGACCATATTTACTATTCCTTCAAAGGAATTACAAGTCAGTAACAAAGTTTTTGAAATATAACCAAAACAAACAGTTGTACACAAGGAAATTTTTATAGATGTAGACTGTTTGAAGGACTTAAACTATTACATACATACATATATGTGTATGTTTCTTAATTACTGTCTTTTCCCCCTAGTCAATTTGCTTTTCCTAGTCCTTTGGTTCCATCTTCCAAGAAGGGTCAGTTCAATTAAATAAAGATTTATTAAGCGCCTACTATGTATAAGGCACTGTGCGAGGTCCCAGGATACAAGAATAGTTTGTTGTTTGTTGTTGCTTTTTTCAGTAGGGGAAAAAGCATCAATGTGGAGGAAAAAAAAACTTTAGGTGAATGAGGAAGGAATAACGAATGAGCCTACCCCAAATCAGAGGCCTCTCTAGATCTTCTATGAGATTTTCTAACAGTTCTTGAAGTCCCTTTTTTTTGGTTAACAGACTTGTAAACCAGAATGTGAGCTAGAGCAAAGGCTTGTTGCCATCCTCTGCAATAAATCTTTAAAAGGCCTAATTGAAAAGATTCTTAGGGAGACCTAAAGGAAAATGTCATTTCTGTCATTATCAATAAATTATAGAAGCTGAGTGCTCAAAGGATGATCAGTTGGATGCCTTCTCTCTCAATCAATTTATCAAGTCTCCAAGGGCCTATCACACTATTTCTACTTATTAGTTCTCTTAACAGGCACCTGAAAGCTCTTTGCCCACATTGGGGTTTCACTGTGTTTGCTGACTCACCAAAGGCCTATGGAAGTATCACAGGGGAATTCACAAGGGGGTGCTATACTATGCCAGGCTATATTTGGCTGTAAGTTTTTGTTGTTTCTCTATAGTGTGATTAGATGTAAATGAGAGTGTCCTTAGAGTACACAGGTTCATATCTTGGCTCTGCTACTTGCTAGCTGCGTGACTGTGGGTAATTTATTGAACTTCTCTTGAGTCTCAGATTCCTAAACTGTAAAGTGAAGACGATAATATTGGTATGGCCCACCTCATAGGGTTGTTGTGAACTCCATGGAAACTTTACAATATCGATTAAATGTGAACCATGTTACTGTCTGGGTAGGGAGAGGAGCTAGGAATTAGAGTAAACTGCCACAGGTATTATTTTCTTGTGCAACATGATTATAAAAGTATTATTATTTTTAAAGATACATAAAGAAATAAAACATCCCCTGGCCAATGCCAACCAATGTAAGCATGCCTGTCAAAAGCAAAACAAAAAACTTTCCAACACAAACCTTTTTTTATCTTCTTTACAAAATACTTTTTTAAGTAGAGAGGGGGAAAATTAGCCTGTTATTTCAGCCACAGAGAGCAGAAAGCGTAAGAATATTGTCTTAATACCTACCACAGCACCAGTTACTTCAAGGAAGACATGCTAGGTGCTGAATATTTAGATTTAAGCATATTTTAAGTGCATGTTTCTTCAGTGGTTGAATTTGGAGATGATAAAAATAAAATTTTAAAAATACACATATAAGAGTAAAAGAAAAAAATTTGTTTCTGTTCATTGCAATGCAGGTTCAAGGTATAGAGTAATTTTCGAAACATCTGATGTTTCTTTGACATTCTTACCTCAAAAATCTATAAGGAACACAAGGAGGCATTTTTAGGAAAAAGTAAATATCATGGCCAACCTGTGTAATGTGTGAAACACATTGGTTTTTGGATTTCCATGTCCTGCTGAGGCATTCAATTCAAGATGTAACTTCTAAAACCAATCAAGTGACCCAAAGGTGCTCTGGGTTTAATCTTTGACGATATTTGATTCAGGGATTTTTATAACTGTTTTTCAGTTGTAAAGGAAAAAAACAAGTTTCTAAATAGAAAGAAATGTTGTACCTATTCTATGAAAAACTATGGAAAAGTCATGAAAATACTTAGCAGCTTAGCACAGTGGAAAGAACACTTGGACTGGGAATCAGCAGCCCTGGTTTCAAGGTCCCACCCTGCCACTTACTGACCACGTGACCTTTGGCAAGGCCCTTTATCTGTCTTGTCTTTATAAAAGGAGATGGTTAAATTAGGTCATCTCTGATATCCCTTCTTACTTTGATTCTACATCTGATCTGATTTGGGGCAAAAAAGAAGATAGCTATTGAATGAAATCATAAACAACTACTGGCACATATTCTGAAACTGGTGCTTCTGACACTAAACTCATAAGGCATAATTATAACCACACCAAAGAACAATCCAATGGAGGAACAGCTAGCGCTAGCACTTCAGCTCAAAGTCTGGAAGCATGCTCACCTATAGGAACCTTCTGCTAAATGGGACTGCCAAGAAGAGTAGATTCAAGGCTTTTATCACACAGATTCTGTGGTGACATAATGAGGTAAGTAAGCTATTGTTTTGGGTTTTGTGCAAGAGCACAGTGACTTAGGGACATGGAAAAGCTGCCCAGACTGACTATTTAAGGAGGTTCAAGATAACTTTTCTGGAAGACATCATTATAAACTTTAGCGTAACCTTTCTTTCAGACCACCAGGTGCCAATGAAACCTTCTTTTCTGTTTAGGTCACTAGTCTCATGAAGTCATGAATGATAATAGTCTTTTAGTTTTGCAAAGTGCTTTTTTATAAACATTGTTTCATCGGATTCTCATCACAGTCCTACAGTACTTAAATAGGTACTACTGGTATCCTTTATCCTCATTTTATAGATGAGTAAGCTGAAAGAAACTCAGAGAACTCATGGTCAGAACCCTCATGGTCACACAGCTAACATCAGAGGGGGGATGCAGACCTCATTCTCTCCCTACTCTCAGTCTAACACTTTCCATTATACCTGGCTGCTTCGTGAAAAAGGAAACATGTTTGAAAATACAGCAGCAAACACAAAGATAAATAACTTACTAGAGTATATTATGAATATTCAAGCAGTTACAATGGGTAGAACTTAAGCTAACCAACCATTTTAGCTACTAGTTAAAGCAGAGATTTTAGATCCTAATGAATGAAGGAGAAGAGAAGATTAAAATGTTCACACTCTTTAACACTGAGAGAAGAAAATACCCTCAAGAGAATATTTCCACAAAGAAGGAAAGCGTCCCTTAGCATGAGAAGCAGTGTGATGTGATGGACAGAGTGCTGAACTTGGAGTTGAGTGACCTGGATTTGAATCCTACCTTCAATCCTATGCAACAACCATGTGCAGGTCATTTAATTTCCCTGATCCTTAGTTTCCTCACCTGTGAAACAAGAGATAATCAAAGTGATACTGCCTACCACACAGGGTGCTGGTGAGGAAGATCTTATACAAATCTGAGTTATGATTATCATTGGTCTGGACCTGTGACCCCATCCATGTAGGGATTATGGAAGCTCCCCCTACCAAAGCAGATCAGCAATTCATCAATAAATTACAGTCTTTTATTATTATTATTTCTTAAGAAATAAAAATAAATTCTGCATTTTTTGGAAGAATACATTCTTTACAGGCAAGAGGTATTTGAACAACTATACTTCCTTCAATAGTGGAAGACCAACAAATTGACAGGTAAAACCTGAAGGAAAATATTACTGTTATTGATAATGATGTTATTGCCCTACAAAATGAACATTATGGATATAAAACTGTACTAGTAGGTACCCATCTTTGTGTTCTTTATGATTAAACCTGAGCTGTGAGTTACAGGATCATAATCAACATTTCACTCAGTGGAGAACAACATTATGAGAA
The DNA here is from genome assembly GCA_011680675.1 of Gymnobelideus leadbeateri. Lineage (NCBI taxonomy): Eukaryota > Metazoa > Chordata > Mammalia > Diprotodontia > Petauridae > Gymnobelideus > Gymnobelideus leadbeateri. The sequence goes on from WOXC01000298.1 coordinate 43,890, forward strand.
CCAAGAACTTGGTAGGGGCAGTTATAATAATATTTGAATGGAGTGACATGTTGATGGTAATTCATATATGGAATCTTAAATATAGAAGTAGCTTTCTCAAATTCTTTTATGAGCTATATTTTAGTATTGCCTCAGAAGTATTAATATCTATTAGAGAAACTATAACCTGGGTTCAGTTCTTAAGGAACTTTGAACTCAAGGTGGAGTAAAACAATTAAATGTGACTGCATAAGGAGATTTCTCATATTTTCTTAGGCCAATCAACTCCATTTTGTACAGATTATTTCATCGTATAGTATAGTGGAAGAACTCTTTCGATCTAGAACAGGTAAGAACTACTTTAAAGGAGCACATTTTACCACCCCCCTCATAAGTCATCTAGTCTTAAATAATAAAGAAAAATACTGATTCAAATTTGTCTAAACAAAGGGAGTACTAATATTGGTGACCAGTTCCTATGCTTCTTAGCTCATGATGAAAGCTCTTTCTATATATATCCTTAAATGGAACAGAGAAAGCATTTTGATCTCAATACCTGTGGTTAGTAAAGAGGGCAAGCAGAAAGCCAGCAGAATGCCAGAGTGCAACAATGTACCACAACACAAAGCCTGAGGGCACTGGGCAGGAGTAGCATTCCATCTAAAATGGGAAGCTGGGATTTTCAGATTCAACATGCATTTGATGACTTGGAATCCACACCTGCTTTGATGTAAATACTGCTCAACGTCCTCACAGTGGTTGGTAGCTAAGTGGCTGAAATACTAACGGACATCTGATTATTGTTATATTATATTCTTTGCAAACAAAATCTATTTCCCTCTATCAAGACCCCTACCCCCAAACCCATTTCCAACCTAATCACATTTATTGAAAATAAATAAATAAATAAATGCAACCCTAAGACATTTATTTTAAGATCTTCTCTTAGACACACATACTTCAAAGACACTAACTTTGAACTTGAAAATCCCTTAAGAGTAGGGATTCACTAATGTGAAAATGGCTTCTCTGATACTGGATGGCCTAGACTGAAGATGCTTTGTTACCTATTTGCACTTTGAAGGTTGCCCTGAAAGCAGATGAAGTCTGAAAACCACTGAGTATAAGGAAAGTGGCACATCCAATACACACAATGGCACGTGTGTTTTCAAAGCATTTGCAAAAGAGGATGGGATCACCACAGCTACATTATGGGCTTTATCTAAAGGACAAGCCACTGTGGAATCAATGCTTTTCCCAGCTCACTGCACATTCTTCCCTTTCCTTTAATGTCCCTTCTCAGTACATTATTGGCACTTGTATATCAATTTCATAAATGCAAGTGTGTTTACATAGAAAGGTCTGATGATGATTGTAAAACACTATTATATATACACAAAGAAAGAAACAAATCTCAAAGAGTTGTATTAGCCAAAAAAAGTGTCTTGTGAGAAACAACAATAAAAATGATATCTTAACCACAGCTTTTGTTTTAAAATGCAATTGATACCCAAAGCCATGATTTTACCAATGGCCTCTGTACCTAGACTTCAAGGCCATGGAATATACCTGAAGGCACTTATTATTCTCCACACTGCTGAAAGATAATTACAGAAAGAGGGGGGAAGCTGTTCAAGGAGGGGAAGGGGAGAGAGATGGATGAAAATGAACCCTGAACACCCATGATCCACACGGAAGTCAGGGTTTGAATGACAACATAACACCTAGGCACTGGAGATGTGTCTCTTGAAAAGAAAAACAGCCAAATTGTAAATATTATTGTGTTTCTATGGATAGAGCACCTCATGCAGCTAGCTCTTTGTGGCTGCATCATACACTCTTTGAAATATTTAGCTTAGTTAGCTCATTGGCTTCTTCTTCAACTCCCACCTCCCCACAGTCACTCTTTTCTATGGCTTTGCCAAATCTACACTTTTCTTCTGCTTTTACTGGATCTTTCCGAGGCTTCTTAGAAGACAGGTGAACATCCTTAGCCTGTGTATTACTATCAGAACTGTAAGATGTCTTCTCAGAATTGTGAACAGAAGGCACCAAGTTGGCAATCTCATCTGTTGGAGACCGTCCAATGCTGCCATCTACTTGAACTCGAATGTCTGGGGATATAGATAACTGGTGATGTGGCACGATCCCACTGTCCATGCATTTTGGATAAAGGTAGGTTTTCATTTGACCTTTTCCCTTCACATTTACTGTCCCCCTGTAGTCAAATTCATATCCCATCTTGTTCAAGATATGGTAGCTCTCTTCACTCACCTGTATGCGGCACTCAACTCCAGTAGTATCCATCCTACTGGCAATATTTACTGTATCTCCCCAAATATCATAGAGTAACTTTGTGGTACCAATAACCCCTGCAGTGAGGGGTCCATGGTTGAAGCCAATTCTAAGTTTAAAGTTAAACCAGAGCATGTTGTTGTTGAAGTCATCCACAACTTGCATCATTTCTTTGGCAAATTCAAAAAGGGTTCGTAAATGTTCATGTGGATGGTTGCTGTCTTGACACTGGGAGGTGTTCAGACCCGAGGCTGCCATATATGTGGCCCCAATGGTTTTAATCTTCTCAATGTTGTTATAATCTGGTTTGCTCAGCAATTCATCAAAGTCCCCAATCAGTTCATTTAGGACTCGGTAGCACTCCTTGCCTCCTTCATAGTTCTCTTCATAAAATTCACTGAAGTTGACAATGCTGGCAAAGATCACCCCTCCACTATCATGGTTTTTGGAGTAGCTTTGGGAAACCTTCAGTTGCTCTGCCACATGATAAGGAATAATGTTTCTTAGCAGCCAGTCAGCTTGATCTCTCATACTCTGGATTTTGGTACGGTGAAGATCAGCCTCAACACTTCCATGATAGTGAAGCCTGTAACTGACTTCAAACTCTCGATTCAGGAACCAAACCAATAAAAGCAGGAGAAAGCAAACGAGTGTCACCTCCTGGCCAATTAGGTCTGAGGGTTTTTTGCTAAAATTTGGCATTGAACTGTTGCATGGATTCTTCCTGGAACTAGAAAGCAAGGAGAAGAAAGAAAAATATACAATTAGAAATATATTTAATATTAAAGATGCTAATCAAGATTTCAAAGTATAAAATACAACCATTAACAGGCATATAGAGAGGACCAGCACTTTAAATATCTACTGAATTCCAATTGTTTTTGACCAGATCTTTTCTATCTCTTGTATAGAGAAGTACCAGTGAGGAGATTCCCTCCACCAATGCAGATCAGCACCTTTCCTATAATTTCTAGTCTTAACTGCCCATGACATAGCCTTCAGCTAAAGATTCAATTCAGGTTTATTCTGTTAATTAAAAGATTTAAGAACAATTTGGGATTTAAATTTTATAACTGATTACTTCAATTTGACAATTAACATATGAAGTGCTTCCTATGTGCTAGGTCTTGGGATGAAAAGGGAAAAACACAAAAGTCTTCTTCTCTGGGGAGTGCATATTCTACCTGTGGGATATAATATGTGCATAAATATTCTTCCCATTTACACTGTCTATATCTTGCATGTACATAGTTTTTTTTTTTTGTGGGTTGGTTTTTTTTTTTTTTTTTGCTTTTTGGAGAAGCAATTGGGGTTAAGTGACTCACCCAAGGTCACACAGCTGGTAAGTGTTAAGTGTCTGAGGTCACATTTGAACTCAGGCCTCCTGACTCCAGGGCCAATGCTCTATTCACTGCACTACCTAGCTGCCCCATGTACATAATTATTTGCATGTTATCTTTGCCACTAGAATGTGAGCTCCCTGAGAACAAGTTTTTCCCTTTCTTTGAATTTCTAGGGCTTAATACAATGCCTGACACACAGTAACCACTTAATAAATGTTTGTTAATTGACTAATATGAGTTGTAGAGACTACTAACAATGAGAAGGGTGAGCATAGGCTTAGGATCATATAACCAGAGATTTAGAGCTGGAAGAGACCTCAAAGGTCATCTTCTACAACTCCCTCATATATGAGAATTCAGAGGTTCAGAAAAGCTAAATGAGTTTCCCAAAGTCATACAAGTAGTAAGTAGCAGAGCTAAGATTCAAAACCAGATCTTTGGAGTGACCTACAGGCAATAGTCCTTGAGCTGAGTCTTGAAGGCAGATCATCATCATCATCATCATCATCATCATCATCATCATCATCATCACTACTGTTATTACCACCACCACCACTACTATGCTAGCTTTTTTATAGCTCTTTAAGGTTTGCAAAACAATTTACATGTTATCTTGTCTGACATGGATTTGGGAAACATAGACAAACAGGGAGTTTATTCAAGACATAGGGGACAATTTGAATAGATGGAAGTAGGAGAATGAATGCCAAGTATGGGAAACAGCTAGTTTTAGAGTCTGGTTAGGATATTTAGTATATGAAAGGGAATGTGAAATGTAAAGTAGGTCTGAAAAGACAGGCTGGATCTAAATTGAGAAAAATCTTAAAAGCAAAGTTAAAAGGTTTGTATTTTAACCTAGCAGCAGTGGGGAGCCCCTAAAAGTTCTTTTGAGTGAGGACTGACATTGTGGCCAGGCTTGTGCCTTAGGATGATTATTTTGGCAGCTATATTGAAAATATTATGGGGAGGGGAAAACTGGAGCAAGGACATCCATTGTAAGCTTCCTACAACTGTTAAGTCAGAGTTCAACTCTGATTCTCACTGTGGTTAGGAGGTAACCTTGAGTATATATTCTAGCAGGTTTTACCTGTGCAAAATTAATGCAAAATATTTTTTATCCTAAGCTAACTCTAACTGAAATTATCAGAAACAGTTTTCATTTTGTACTTTTATGGACTCTTTTTCAAAGTATGCTGACATAGTTGCTTGACTGACTGTCCTGGTTGTTAGAATTAAGTTCTGTAGTTGGTAAAATTTTAAACTTTTGTGAAATATAAATTTTATATTAATTCACATATATTTGAATATATAGGAAAAAGCATAAGAAAAAAGAAAAATAAGTAGGTAACACAAAACAAAAAATTTCTGTGATTTATAAATTAAGTGATGAGGTCAACCAATACAATGGGGGCAAAGCAGTGTTCTAACGGCAAGTCCTTACATTTGTAAACACTTCACAAATTAATTTTTAGTTAACTACAAAATTTGGTTGTCCATCCCCAAATATACCTCTTGACAAAGACATTAATGTAGCATTTTCCAAACAAGAAGCCAGAACAATTGTCACCTAGCTCTTCCTGCCTCAGGCTTTTGCCTCATATAGCAACAATACCAATACCAACATGGGACAAGTTGCACTCTCCTGTATCAATGCTGTATCCTAACTAAATAGTCTTTGTTTGCTCTGAATATCTCTCCCCTGCTATGGCTAGGTAAATCTCTTTTGGCTGTCAGATATTCTATGAATGATTAGTTGCATTCCAGTCAGACATAAGGTATAAAACTGGCCTGAGTTTATTATATACCATTTATTCTAGAAGTATTAAAATTTTCTGGATTTCATCCTTCTGTTGGACACAACTCCACTTTCCCCTTCCCTTCATTGATTTGTAAAACAGACAACTCCACCTTCCCTTCCCCTAATTATTCTGTAACCAAGCACAACCCCTACCCCTTCCTTTCCCCTAATTGGTCAGTGGGTGGGAGTTTCAGCCTAGGGTTTCACGAAGGGGGGAAATTCAAATGTACACTGACCAATTACTGTAGTTTCAGCTTATGGAAACTCTATAAAAACTGGCACACTGTCTGTGCCAAACCACTGTCTGATTTGGGTAGCCATGTATCCTGACAGTCCCTTGATAATAAATCCACACAAATTCAATTTTGGGGATCTTCTGTCTTGCTTTATTCAGGTACAACACTTCTACCTAGCATCTCTGGGTTCCATCAATATATTTCTGGTCCCAAATTGTTCTATAACCAAATTAGTTTGGAAAATTCAGACATAATACATAAATTAAGAAAAATTAGAGGCACGTGAAGTTGACAAATACCTTCCTTATAAATACATATGCATTAGGGGACTCCAGAGAGTTCTATAGCAAGATAGACTAATCTTCCTTTACCTATTTTGCCAATGTCTTTTCATTAATATGACACTGAACACTGAATTTTAAGGACCATAAGCCAAAGAATAGCTATAAAATATAGTTGCCTTAAAATTAAAAAAAGCTTTATGTTTAGCACCTTAATACTTTATAACCTTTACGAGATTTGAGAGAGAAAATCTAGACAAGAAGAAAACAAGTCAGTTCTTAGTTCTGTTATTTAGGTAATGGGGTATCCAAATGAGCTTTCTCACAATTTCTCCAAAGCAAAAATATTAACAAAATACTTCAGTCTGGCATACTATTCAGAAATAGCTCTGTAGGACCTCCCTAAGTGAAGTGAATTAAAAACAAGGTTTTTAAAACACTATCAGGGATTTCCAGAAAGATGACTGAATGGGAGGTTGTGGCAAAGCTCAATTCACTTTCATTACTGGTGTTCCAACATCAAGAAATGTACTAAGGAAAGTAAAAGAAAAAACAACAAAAAGAGGGAAATGGAGACAATCTATCACAAAGGAAACCAGAAAAATGAGCAGAGAGACTAAAAAACGAGTCAACAACAAGGTCCCAATATAATGAATATGTATTATGGAATAAAAGAAAGAAAAGCAAAACTATTAGAAGAGAAAATATAGCCACCAAAACAACTAGACCTCCTGAAATGACTATGAGATAACATCAAGAAATTCCAGAATGGTTTAGAATCGCAATAAAGGAATTAAAAGAAGAAGAAAGGAAAATAAATATGGAAATTAGAAGCCTCAAGAATTCAAAAAGTCAAATAAGAGAATAAACCGTAAAATGGGAATTCTTACAAATGCAGTGGACGTTGAGAAAGAGATCGACAAGTTTGTAACTCAAAATACATAGAGAGAGGACATAGAACAAATAATTTATTGGTTTTTTTTTTTTTTTTGCTTTTTGGAGGGCAATTGGGGTTAAGTAACTTGCCCAAGGTCACACGGCTAGGTTTTTGTTTGTGTGTGCATTAAGTGTCTGAGGCCAGATCCGAACTCAGGTCCTTCTGACTCCAGGGCCGACGCTCTACTCACTGCGCCACCTAGCCGCCCCTAGAACAAATAATTTAAAAAGCAAAATCTGAAGAACATTTGAAGCCTCTATAGGCCAAAGCAAATGAACTTGAAGATGGAATATGGTAAAACAAAACAAAACAAAATCCTGAGAATTATTGGTCTCCCAAAATAAGAAAACCAAAAGCCTGAATACTATACTTGGGGAAATCATAAACTGTCTATAAGGGATTAGAACCAGAGGATAAGATCCAGATCTATAGAATCCAGAGCAAACCAGAAAAGTTCAATTCATCTAGAAAGAACAATGATAACAAGAAAAAGTGACTTGTGACTTTGGTTGTAAAGCTATGGGGTGTCTGCGGCCAGATTTAAGTTAGGCTTTCTTTCCATGAAAAGTGTCCTTAGTGGCTACCCTCTGGCAACTTCTCCCCTCCTTTCCAGCCTCCTTCTGTGTTATCTATATTCATTAGATTGTAAGCTCCTTGATGGTAGAGACTATCTTTCTTTTTCTTATTTGTATCCCAGCACTTAGCACAGTGTCTGGTACATAATAGGTGCTTAATAAATGTTTACCAAGTTGAACTGGGGAAAAAAAAAGAGTATTTATGGGGTGAAGCCTATGAAGGAGAAATAGGAAATATCCTGGAACAGAAAAGGAGTTGGGAATTTGGGGAAATTAATAAGATCATAGATTTGAAAGAAATGGTCAAACCCCCTAATTTTTTTTTTTCAATTGTGAGGGGGAATAAGGTCTATATGGGTAGAATGATTTCTTTACCACTTTGTAGGTGGTGGCTGGCAGAAGCTGGATTAAGCCTCAATCTTCATTTTCCAGATGGGAGATCCTTCTACCATACCAGATCAACTGCTCTTTATTACTAGGATTTCTCCTTCATAAATTGATATTTGAATGAGGCTTCAAAGACAATGGTCTCCCACAAAAAGAGGCAGGTAGGAGGAAAAAGTGGGGATTCATTTTCCTGGTCTGGGCAATAGAAGGAAAAATAAATCTCACTACACATTTTTTTTGTTTTTGTTTTTTTGGAGGGGGAAGGCAGGGCAATTGGGGTTAAGTGACTTGCCCAAGGTCACATGGCTAGTTTTTTGTGTTAAGTGTCTGAGGTTAGATTTGTACTCAGGTCCTCCTGAGTCCAGGGCTGCTGCTCTATTCACTGTGCCACCTAGCCTCCCCAAATCTCACTGTAAGAACAAAAATAATTCATGTAAAGGTCAAGCCTATGAAGGGGGTGAGGAGGCACATCAGATTCTAGATTATCCTAGAAAGGGATCCTTAATAAAGAAATGGACAAGATAAATTAATGCTTCTTAGGAGCACAAAGATGTGAGGTGATAGAAGGGGTAGAATGTTCTTCTGTTCAAATCTGGGTTCAAGTACAATGCCTGTATGAGATATAAGTATTAATAGACTAGTTTTGTGGGTTGTCTATCCAAGTGAACAAAGGTATTCTTCATTTACCTGGTTTCTTTGGTTGGAGAGTTAAGCCAAATTCTTTTTGCATAATTATGGATTTCACTTAGGATATTCTACAGTGTTCTAGGCCTCAATGCAATCAGCATGATGTCATCCATAAAAAGAGTAACTGGAGGGTGTCACCATTTATAGGAAGCTTCCTTTCAATTTAGATTCTTTAAAAATTTTTAAAATTTTAATTTTAATTGTCTTTTTAAAAAATTTATTGTTAGTTTTCAACATTCATTTCCATAAGATTTTGAGTTACAGATTTTTTCCCTGTCTTTCCCCTGCCCCCCACCCCAAGATAGAGAGCCTACTGAGTATCTCCTTCCCCCAATCTGCTCTCTCTTATATCCTCCCCCATAGCCCCTCTAACTTTCTAGTAGGGCAACATAGACTTCTATACCCCAGTGCCTGTATATTTTATTTCCCAGTTGTGTAAAAAAACAAATTATTTTTAAACATTTGTTTTTAAAACTTTGATTTCCAGATTCTTTCCATTCTTCCTTCCTCACCCATCCCCACTGGGAAGATAAGTAATTCAATATATGTTGTACATGCGTAGTTACGTAAAACATTTCCACAGTAGTTACATTGTGAAAGACTATATTTCTGTCCATACTATCCTGCTCCCCACTTACTTTATTTTCTACTTTGACACTGTCACTTTTCAAAAGTATGTGCTTCTAGGGGGGTGGAGGGAAGATGGTGGAGTAGAAACAGCACTTCCAAGGCGTTCTCCCCCACACCACTTCCAGACCATGTAAAAGGTGGACTCTGAACAACTTCTGGAGCTCCAGCACCCACAGAACGACACAGAGAAGCTAACCTCCCGCTGAGGGCAGCCCAGCAGGGAACGGCCAGTGCAGCTCGCTGGGAACTGACAGCACAGCGCTCTGGGAGCTGAGCCCAGGCCGAGTCACAGTTTTAGCCCCAGGGCAGCCTGGCCAACAGTCGGCCAGAGGGACACCAGAACACCAGCAGCTGTGGCGATTCCAGAATTATCAACACAAACATGCCTAGGACAAAGTGAGAGGTTAGTGCCCTATGGACTTTGGGACCAGGATTTGGGGAATGCGTTGGCTTCTTCCCATGGGGGATAGAAGCGGCTAAGGAGACGGGGCACAGACGCCATTTTGCAGCTTCAGTGGCAGCTTCAGCTCCTGGCCTGCGGAGTGTAGGGAGATCCAGCAATCAGTCTTGGGGGTAATGGCTCTTGCTTTACCCTCCCTGGATCTGGACTGCGGTCTGGGGGGGAGGTCATGGGGTGGGTATCCAGTTTGTCAGAGTGGGTGGAGGCTTCACAGAAGCCACCCAACTAGTTCCTCCAGAAGTTGTGAAGACCCCAATGTTTGGGACGGAAGCCCCCCTGTCTGGTGGCAGAGTCCTACAGTGGCAATAAACCCAAAAGTCAAGTAATTAAGTGCCAACATGCCTAGGCAAAGGAAACAAAATAAACAGAAAAATGCAACATTAGACTCCTATTTTGGGGGGCAAAGAGGATCGAAGCATGGAACAGGAGGAGGACTGTGAGGTCAGAAATTCTGCACCAAAAGCCCCAAATGAAAATATGAGCGGGTTACAGGCCATAGAGGACCATAAGAAGGATTTTAAAAGCCAAATAAGAAAAGTGGAGGAAAAATTGGGAAGAGAAATGAGAAGGATTCAGGAAAAGTATGAAATGAGGGTTAACAGCCTGACTGAGGAAAACAACACCTTAAAAAATAGACTAACTCAAATGGCAAAGGAGGCTCAAAAGGGCAATGAGGAGAAGAATGCCTTAAAAAGTCGAATTTGCCAGATGGAAAAAGAATCTCAAAAGCTCACTGAAGGGGCGGCTAGGTGGCGCAGTGAGTAAGAGAGCTGGCCTCGGAGTTGGGATGACCTGAGATCAAATCCGGCCTCAGAAAATGAGCACCCACACATAAATAATGACTAGCCATGTAACCTTGAGCAAGTTACTTAACCCCAATTGCTTTAAAAAAAAAAAAAAAGCTCACTGAGGAGATTCATTCCTTCAGAGTTAGAATGGAGCAAATGGAAGCTAGTGACTTTATGAGAAATCAAGATGCTGATGAACAGATCCAAACAAATGAAAGAATAGAAGGCAATGTGAAATATCTCATGGGAAAAACCACTGATCTGGAAAATAGATCCAAGAGAGATAATTTAAAAATTATTGGACTACCTGAAAGCCATGATCAAAGAAAGAATTTAGAAATCATCCTTCAAGAAATTCTCAAGGAAAATTGCCCTGATGTTTTAGACCCAGAGGGAGAAATAAAGGTTGAAAGAATCTACTGATCACCTCCTGAAAAAGATCCCAAAAAGAAAACTCCTAGGAATATTATAGCCAGGTTCCAGAATTTCCAGATCAAGGAGGAAATATTACAAGCACCCAGGAAGAAACAATTCCAATATTGTGGAAACACAATCAGAATAGCACAGGACCTGGCAGCTTTTACACTGAGGAATCAAAGGGCATGAAATATGAAATTCCAGAGGGCAAAAGAGCTGGGAATGAACCCAAGGGTCACCTACCCAGCAAAACTGAGTATTTTGTTTCAGGGGAAAATATGGTCATTCAGTGGAATAGAGGACTTTCAAGCATTCTTGAGGAAAAAACCAGAGTTGAATAGAAAATTTGACATCCAGACACAAGAAGCAAGAGATGCCTGAGAAGGTAATCAGGAAAAAGAAATCAAAAGGAACTTATCAAAGTTGAACTATTTACATTCCTACATGGAAAAACAATAACAGTGACTGATGAAACCTTTCTCAGTATGAAAATAATGGAAGAAGGGTATATGGGCATATGAATACATATGTGAATGTGTGTATATATGTTTACAGGTATACATGGATAGAGGGCACAGGTCGAATTTGGTGGGAAGGGATGATACTTAAGGGGTGAAATTAAGAGGTGAGAGAGGAAAGTGGCAAGAGGAGATGGGGAGAGACAGGGTAGGGTAAACTATATCATGTAGAAGAAGCAAGGGGAAGTGGTTGCAAGGGAGGGGGAGAATAGGAAGGCAAAAAGGCAAAACCACATTCTCATTGAATTTGGTTCAGGGAGAGAATGACATACATACTAAATGGGATATCTCAACCTGCAGCAGAATAGGGGGAAGGGGGATGAGAGGATGGATGATGGATGGGAGGGCATCCTTGTGGGGAGGGGAGGTTGGAAGTACCCACTATAGAAGAGGGACAGGATCAAGTAGGGAATGGACCAGGTGGGGGGTGGGATGAGTGGGAGGGAATTATAAGCAGCTTTGTACAATATATCTACTATGGTAATGTTTTGCATAGCTATACATGTACAACACATACTGAATTGCTTATCTTCCCAAAGGGAGTGGGTGACAAGGGAGGAAGGGAATGGATCTGAAATTCGAAGTTTTAAAATTAAATGTTTCAAATATATATAAATACTATTATTAATACTATTTTGCATGTAATTGAGAGATAAGATGTTCAGGCATTGGGGCAAGGTGCCCTAATGGTAAAGTCAAAGGGGGTATGGGAGAGGATATGGGAGAGAGCAGATTGGATGAGGGGATATCTTGTGGGATTGCTATTCTGGGGTGGTGGGTAGGGGAAAAATGGGGAAAAAGTTGTAACTCAAAATCTGGCAGAAATGAATGATGTAAACCAGAAGTTAATAAAGCATTTGTTTAAAAAAAAGTATGTGTTTCTAACTACCCTCTCCCCCAATCTGCCCTCCCTTCTATCATCCACTCTCTTATCCCTTCACCCCTACTTGGGTAAGATACCCAAATGAGTATGTATATTATTCTCTCTTTAAGCCAAATTCAATGAGAGTAAGGTTGACCCATTCCCTTTCACCTTCCTGCTATTCCCCTCCATTGTAACAGTTTTCTCTTGCCTCTTATATGAGATAATTTACCCTATTCTATTTCTTCTTTTCTCCTTCTCTCATTATATTCCTCTCACCTCTTAATTTTATTTTTTAGATATCATCCCTTCCTATTCAACTGATCCTATGCCCTCTGTCTATGTATACATGTACACACATATACACATACTCACATAGGAATTTATACACACATATACCCTCCTATACATACATACATATCTATCTATCTATCTATCTATCTATCTATCTATCTATCTATCTATCTATATATATATTCCCTTCAACTATCCTCATATTGAGAAAAGTCTCATGAGTTACAATTATAGCTTTTCCATGTAGGAATGTAAATAGTTCAACTTTAATAAGTTTCTTATGATTTCTTTGATTTCTTTTTCCTGTTTACCTTCTTATGTTTCTCTTGCTGCTTGTATTTGAAAGTCAAAATTTTCTGTTCAGCTCTGGTTTTTTTCACCAAGAATACTTGAAAGTCCTCTATTTCATTGAATGCCCATATTTTCCCCTGAAACATGATACTCAGTTTTGCTGGGTAGGTGATTTTTGGTTTTAGTCCTAGTTCCTTTGACCTCTGGAATATCATATTCCAAGCCATTCAATCCCTCAGCGTAGAAGCTGCTAGATCTTGTGTTATCCTGATTGTGTTTCCACAACACTCAAATTGTTTCTTCCTGGCAGCTTGTAATATTTTCTCCTTGACCTGGGAACTCTGGAATTTGGCTATGATATTCCTAGGAGTTTTCTTTTTGGGATCTTTTTCAGAAGGTGATTGGTGAATTCTTTCAATTTCTATTTTGCTCTCTGGTTCTAGAATATCAGGGCAATTTTCCTTGAAATTTTTTTTCTTTCTTTCTTTCTTTTTTTTTTAAAGCAATTGGGGTTAAGTAACTTGCTCAAGGTTACACGGCCAGTCATTATTTGTGTGTGGATGCTCATTTTCTGAGGCCGGATTCGATCTCGGGTCATCCCAACTCCAAGGCCGGTGCTCTTACTCACTGCGCCACCTAGCCTCCCCGCTTGAGAATTTCTTAAAGGATGATTTCTAGTCTCTTTTTTTGATCATAGCTTTCAGGTAGCCTAATAATTCTTAAATTATCTCCCCTGGATCTATTTTCCAAGTCAGTGATTTTTCCAATGAGATATTTCATGTTGCCTTCTATTTTTTCCTTTTTTTGGACCTCTTTTATAGTATCTTGATTTCTCATAAAGTCATTAGCTTCCATTTGCTCTAATCTAATTTTGAAGGAATTATTCTCTTCAGTGAGTTTTTGAAATTCCTTTTCCATCTGGGCAATTCGACTTTTTAAGGCATTCTGCAGCTACTGCCACTTGGTTGCCTCCAGAGCTCCTGGACTACAGATCGTAGGGGGAACAAGCGACCATTTAGAGAGTAATCACTCTTCCTTTGACTTGCTTGGATTTGGATCGCAGTCTTGAGTGGTGGTCCTGGGGTGTGGAGCCACTGTACCAAATCTTGGGGTGTCTGTAGAGAGGGCGCCCTCCTCAGACCTCTAACATTTGTGAAAACTCCAGCGACTTGGGACATAGCTCTCTCCAATCTGGAAGCAGAGTTCTACAGTGGCAAAGAGCTCAAAAGTAAAGTAATTGGCTGGCAAGATGAGCAAGCAGAGGAAGCACAATCAGACCACAGAATCCTTTTTTGGGGACAAAAAGGATCAAAACATGGAACCAAAAGAAATCAATGAAGTCAAAACTCCTGCATCAAAAACTTCCAGGAAAAATATGAATTGGTTATAGGCCATGGAGGGGCTTAAGAAGGATTTTTAAAATCAAGTAAGAGAAGTGGAAGAAAAACTGGGAAGAGAAATGAGAATGATGCAAGAAAATCATGAAAAGCAAGTCAACAGCCTGCTAAAGGAGAACCAAAAATACACTGAAGAAAATAACACCTTAAAAAATAGATTAACTCAAATGGCAAAAGAGGCCCAAAAAGCAGCCACCAGGCCTCCACCACTTCTTGCCTTGGGTCAGGGGCCGGACTGTACTCTTCTGTCATGCAGTTCTAACAGAGTTCCCCACTGACCTTTTACTTTCTCTTTGGCATTTATGGATTGTGAAGTCTGGAAAGGGCCACAGCTACTGGTGATTCACTCTCCTGGTGTCTGTTCAGGCAGGTCTGTGCTGCTGGTTGGGACTCCCTGGGTCTGGTCACCTGCAGTTCATGTGGGATTATACTTGGCTCCCAGTCTGGTGTGATAGACCCTTCCTGTCAGCCTGCCTTCAGCTGGAGATTTGTTTCTCTCTGTTACTTTGTGGGTTCTGTAGCTCTAAAATGTGTTTAGAGTCATATTTTACAGGTATTGGACATGGTTGGAGCAGGAGCCAAGCAGAGTTCCTCCATATCAATCTAGATTCTTAATGGAATATCTTCCATCATGACAGAAAACATGGAGAATACATATCTCTATTTCATACTTTTCCTAATAAAAGTAAGCATAGGGTCATAAAAAGAAGATATTTTGGTTGTTTTACCATTTAAGGAATCATGTGATTTTGATAAGTGCATGGGATACATTTTATTGGAGGAGAGTTCTTCAGAGAATATTTTACACTAAGGAATCAAATACCTTTTTACAAGCAACAAACATGTGCACTCTGAGATCTTATATTTTCTGTACCTTTTAGTTACACTTTAGTCAACTGTTTGACTGCTAATGATGTTGTCTCCTATAGAAGCATTAATGAATACAGACACAAAGATTTTAGCAAAAGACTAGCAATATATAAAAATTTACCCATAATGATCAAGTTGGATTTATAGCATTTATTTATAGCATATATTTATGGCTGAGCATATATTTTTTTTATTTTTTTTTTTAAAGCAATTGGGGTTAAGTAACTTGCTCAAGGTTACACGGCTAGTCATTATTTATGCGTGGGTGCTCATTTTCTGAGGTCGGATCTGATCTCGGGTCATCCAAACTCCGAGGCCAGCGCTCTTACTCACTGCGCCACCTAGCCGCCCCTTTAGGGCAATTGGGGTTAAGTAACTTGCCCAAGGTTACACGGCTGGGTTTTTGTTTGTATGGATTAAGTGTCGGAGGCCAGCTCCGAACTCAGGTCCTTCTGATTCCAGGGCCGGCGCTCTATTCACTGCGCCACCTAGCCGCCCCCACTGAGCATATATTTTAAGCAAAAACATCCCAAACCACATAATTATCCCCCACAGAAACAGAAAAGTCTTTGACAAAACACAACATTAATTTCTGTTTTAAAAAACAACCATCTTAAAAGTATATATATGAAGGGACTTTTTTTAATATCATAAAATATAACTATCTAAACCAAAAGCAGGTATTGTATGCAAAGAGGCTATAGCAGAAGCTTTCCCAATAAATACAGGTGTAAAACAAGATACTCACTGTCCCTACTATTATTTAATATAGTTCTGTCGATGTTAGAAGCAGAAATAAGACAAGAAAAAAAATTAAAAGCATAAAGATGGGTAGAGATAAAACTATCCCTTATAGAGTCCAAAAGGGAATAAGAAAAAGGGAAATCCCATTCCAAATAACTACAAAATACATGTTTGGGGATCAATCTACTAAAGCATACAAAAAAAGTTGTATAGATTCAATTACAAATTGCTCTCTAAAGTAATAAAAAAAACCCAACCTAACTGGAGGAATATTCCGAGCTTGGCTGAGGTGTGTCAATATAAAAATGATAAAACTATCAAAGTTATAGTTTTAATGCCATATCAATGACTTTTGATAGATAAATAGCCAAAGCATATGAACAAATAAATCTCAAAGGAGAATCACAAACTACTAATAACCATGTAAAAAAAAATCTCCAGATCACTACTCTTAAAAGAAATGCAAATAATGACAACTTTGAAGTTTCATCTCACATTCTGCAAACAGGCAAAGATGATAAAAGATGGGATAGCCAATATTAGAGAGGTTATGGAAGTAACTAAAATATTCCCCTTTGACCCAAAGATTCCATTACTAGGCCACTTGTAAGAAAGTCCCTATATTCACCAAAATGTTTTTAGCATCACTTTTAGTGACAGCAAGGAATTGGAAACAAGGCAAATGACTATCAATTAGGGAATGACTAAACAAACTGTGGCACATGAATGTAATGGAATATAATTGTGCTGTAACAAATGAATGTGACAGATACAGAGAAGCAGAGAAAGATCTACACAAACTGTTTCAGAAGGAAATAAGCAGAACCAAGAAAACAATATATAGAAAGAGTACAAAACTATAAATGGAAAAAACAAAACTGAATGTTGCAAAATTGCAAAGAATACAAATGGCTACAAAGAAAAGATACAAGAAGACAACCCCACCCCATCCCTTTGCAATTAAGTATAGTGTACTGCATATATTTTCAAAATTTTTCAATGTACTGATGAGTTCTGCTGGGCTGTTCTTTCTTTTCTTTTCAAGACATTACTTGTTATGTGGGATAGCTATCCAGGAGAGGGAGAGGGAGAGACACTGGGGAAATTTAGATGATGTAAAAATATCAAAACACATCAATAAAAAGAATTCTTTAAAAATGGATATTAGGAAAATAATTAGCACAATTATAATTAGCCAGTCCACCTAAAACATTTATTGAGCACTTGCTATATGATATTCATTGTTCTAAATGTTGGGGATATAAAGAAAAGCAAAACCCTATCCTTGACTTTTAAGGAGTTCATTTTGCTCTTTTTCTTTTTTTCTTTTTGGAGGGCAATTGGGGTTAAGAGACTTGCCCAAGGTCACACGGCTAGTTTTTTTGTTAAGTGTCTGAGGCTGGATTTGAACTCAGGTTGCCCTGACTACAGGGCTAGTGCTCTATTTACTGAGCCACCTAGCTAACCCTTTTTAAGGAGTTCATATTCGAGGAAGGCAACATGTAAATCATTATGTACAGATAAGATATATACTGAGTAGAGGGAAGGTACTAGCAGAGGGTGGGTGGCACTGGGAGGCAAAAAGTAGTATTTGAGCTGAGTCTTGAAGAAAGTCAAGGAAGATAAGAGACAAGAATTCCTGGTATGAGAAGCTGTAAGAGAGGAGTGAAACTGCCCATCTTGCTTATAAAAGATGGGAGGTTGCTCGGTCTTGCTCTTTATCTGTGACTTTGCAAATGCTCACAGTGGGCAATGGGAGCCAGAAGCTGGAGAACAATTCTCCTTCTCTAGTTGAGAAGTGCTGAATTGTGGTTATGGGGTTGCAGAGCAGCCAGAGGGTGCTCTTCTTGTCCCCTTCCCACCCTGGGAGAAAGAAGACTTTCCATTAAGCTGCCTGGCAATTTCTTTCAGGTCCTTCTTTGTCATGAGAAAGGAAGGGAGATGGAGCCCCCCCCCCCACTTTTTAAGGGCAACTTAGGTACCTAGGCAAGCACAAGTCTGCAAAAACAGAAGAAAGATTGATACAGATACTTTCATGCATTCTCTCTTTCTCTCTCCCAAATTTCCCAAGACCTAAGTGAGTTAACTCCTTGAAGCAAAGTGAGCTAAGCTCAGGTAGGGTAAGTTTCCTAAAGGGGTACTTGTGCTACACATAGGGTACCCATTTGTAAATATGCTACAAGGGAAACAAAATCCTATATGCAGGAACCAACAACACATTTACTTCTTTACATGTAGGAATTTTGGTTTGGGGAAGTAATTCCTGAAAGGTTCGTTTTTTTTTTCTTTTTCTCCTTGCTTTCTCTACTATTACTGGAATTAATCTTATTATTATTATTATTAAATTTTATTTACTATTAGTTTATAACATTCAGTTCCACAAGTTTTTGAGTTCCAAATTTTCTCTCCCTTGCTCTCCTCCCCATTTCCTCCAATAGCAGCCTGCAATCTGATATAGGTTCTACATATACCTTCACATTAAACATTAGTCAAGTTGTAAAGAAGAAGAATAATCAAAGGAATGAATAACAAGGAAGAAGAAACAAAACAAAACAAAAAAGAGAGAGAAAGTAGCTAGCTTCAAACTGCATTCAGACTCTCTAATACTTTCTCTGGATGTGGATAGCCTTTTCCATCATGGGCCCTTTGGAGTTGTCTTATAACCTTGCATTCTGAGATGAGTCCAGTCTGTCAAAGTCAGTCATCACAGATATGATGTGTCTGTAATTGTGTACAATATTCTCCTGGTTCTGCTCCCCTCACTCAGCATTAAGTCTCTCTAGGTTATTATGAAGTCCGTCTGTTCCTCATTTCTTATAGCACAACAGTGTTCCATTACATTCATATACCACAACTTTTTTAGCCATTCCCCAATTGATGGACATCACCTTGATCTCCAATTCTTTGCCACCACAAAAAGAGCTGCTACAAATATTTTATGTACATATGTGTCCTTTTCCCATTTGCATGATATCTTTGGGATACAGACCTAGAAGTGGTATTGTTGGATCAAAGGGTATGCACGTTTTTTTTTTGGAGGAGGGAAGGCAGGGCAATTGGGGTTAAGTGACTTGCCCAAGGTCACACTGCTAATTTTTGTGTTAAGTGTCTGAGGCCGGATTTGAACTCAGATCCTCCTGACTCCAGGGCCCATGCTCTATTCACTGCGCCACCTAGCCACCCAGGGTATGCACATTTTTATAGCCCTCTGGGCATTGTTCCAGATTGTTCTCTAGAATGGTTGGATCAGTTCACAACTCTACCAACAATGCATTAGTGTTCCAATTTTCCCACATTTTCTCTAGTATTTATCATTTTGTCATCTTAGCCAATCTGACCGGTGAGATATGGTACCTAAGAGTTGTTTTGATTTGCATTTCTCTGATCAATAGTGATTTAGAGCATTTTTTCATATGCTTATAGACATCTGTAATTTCTTCCTCTGAAAAATGCCTGTTCATATCCTTTGACCATTTATTAATTGGGGGATGACTTGTATTCTTATGAATTTGACACAGTTCTCTATATGTTTTAGAAATGAGGCCTTTATCAGAGACTGGCTGTAAAAATTCTTTCCCAATTTTCTGCTTCCCTCCTTTATTATTCTTTTTGAAAGGTTATTATAAGCCTCTCTTGTGACACTAGGATTTTAGTGAAAAGTTTGAATTGAGCTGGTTCCTAGTTCAGATTTTGTTGATGTTGGTTAAGAAGAATTTTGTGTTATCCACTTTTCTTCTATTTTCTATGTCTCAGTTGTTTAATTTTAAATATCTTTGTGCTGGGAGTGGGGGTGGAATGGAACTGTGTAGGGACATGATGAGTAGACAGCAGGGAGGTGGCACAGAGGCTTGGGCCTGAGCAAGATAAGGCAAAAGCTCACAGGGGAAATAACTTGGAAGTGAGTCATTACCACTGGTAAGTTACCAGATCCATCTGATCATTCAAAAATTCCTGCTGTAGAAAAGTCCTGATGGCAGGAAATAGGACCTGGGAATTAACCTGCAAACTACTCTCTGAGGATATGGAATTGCTTTAAAAAGTAAAAGCTTTTATGGAAAAATAAATTAAGAGATATGTTTAACTCTGAGAAAAAAACACTTCTGTAGCTAAGATTAATGCCAGACCTCATTATAAGAAAGATATATCAGATCCAAATTAGGAATCTTTTTGGGACAAAACAACAGCCTTCAGTAGAACAACTGAAAAATTAGATTGGCCAAGCTTCAGATTTACCACAGCACTGGCAAGTACAAGAGTCAGAAAAGAGAATTATAATGATGGAAAGTCTTCAAGGAGAAGCTCTTAGCCTTGTGCTGGGCCTAATGGCCACACAACCATGTGGGAAACATGTCTACAAAACCTAAAGATATAATATGGTTGTGGTAAAAACCCACAGGAAGCTTATATTGCATTTAATATATTCCATTGTTCAGTATAAAGATGAAAAACCTTCTCAATTTACAGCCAGATTGGATTTTTGATTATAGTCACTAATAGAGAGAGGTGTTGAAGGACCTGAGAAAACAGATAAGGTCAGACTAAAGCAAATACACAGAGGCCTGAGAAATTACCCTGAACCTTCCCATCTTCCCATCACTGGTCTTAAGTCATGGATCTTGCTGCCACAGTTAACTGAAGT
This sequence comes from Gymnobelideus leadbeateri, assembly GCA_011680675.1. Classification (NCBI taxonomy): domain Eukaryota; kingdom Metazoa; phylum Chordata; class Mammalia; order Diprotodontia; family Petauridae; genus Gymnobelideus; species Gymnobelideus leadbeateri. The sequence continues at coordinate 64,318 of WOXC01000298.1, forward strand.
GAGGCAAATACTAACAGAGATGTAGGACCACAGTGCCTATGGGGAAGAAGGTTTCAATCCTGAGTAGCTAAGGCATATCCTCTCCAGTGTGGGCCATGGAAGCAAAGCAGTCATTCTGCATATGAAGATTCAATAGTAAAAGCCTATAGATAGCTGGGACAATGGAAAAAACAAAACAAAACACCTGTTTTCCTCCTAAAGGTAAATGAAAAAGGGAAGGGAAATCTGGAAGTCTAATGTGATATGCAGGGGGGTGGTAGAAATTAAATATAATGCAATTACTTGACAGGGACAATCAAAAGAAAAGGTCATTTATAGTAAGTACTACTGACTTGATTCCCAAATAAATTATCAATGCACATGCCTCAGACCTTCAAAGCCCAGATATGGAGGCCACTAAAAAGATAACAGAAAAGAAATGCATAGTCTCAGAGGATCTGTGTCTCAGAAATCTGTGTCTGCTGCAGCCAATGCAGTCTGAGTTGCAGATAGACCAGCCATTGCCCAACCTGTCTGGTACACACTATCTCAACAAAGAAGAGCTTTCAACTCTGGATCTAAGCAAAGAGTTATTTGGATGGAGAAAAAGTGAAAAGATACGATAGAATCTCCAAGGTTCAAAAGTAATAAGAAAATTGCCTAGCACTGTGCCTGAAGAGAAGGTCACAGCAGATCCTGAAAGTAGTAATCATGGATCATCATTATCAATTCCTTACAAGTCTATTTCATCTGGATCCACAAGACCCCCTATACATATAGTAGATTTCAAGTTACTATCCTAATCCTTCTATCAGAAACATCTGAGGGAAGTAACTTTATAGACTTTTGAATGGGTTTAAAACTGGAAGATGGAGTAATAGAGACTACATACATCTGGGATATTTCAAGATGATCTTGAAATTCCCTAAAGAAGTCGCTGGTGTCAATAGGAAGGTGGGACACTGAGGGTTTGGCATGTCCAAGTCTATAAATTCTCACTTAAGTATTGGCACTTAGTGAAACCAATTCCAGTCTACCAGAAATACTAGGAAGATATTGCAAGCAACACTTGGACAGCTGTACAGAGGTCTAGAGAACAAAAGAGAAAAGGGAAGCTGTGTATATCATAGGAGTTCTTGCTTTGTTTGGTTAAGAACTATGCCTGTCTATTGACTTGTGCTTTGGAGTTTCAGAGGATCTAAATGATGCAAACACCTATAACCAGTACATCTCTCATCTGAGAGAAGCAGAAAAATGGCTATCGACTAGTCACAACCAGTCCAGAGCTCTGACAGAAATAAAAGGTAGTATGGCTCCTGAGTCTATTGTCAAATCTTCGAGCAAGGAGAGAGAGAGATCTAAGAGAGGCTTTGATGTTCAAAGTACACACAAGTTGACAGATCTATGGAAAGCGAAACCATACAAAGATACTGAGAGACTAGGCAACTTGCCTGTTTATGGAACAACCCTAGGGAGTGAAGGGAACCTTCAGAGATAATTCACTGCAATAATTGCCCAAAGAAGAATTAATGGGACTTTCTGATGAGTAGGTACAAAGGATTGATAGGCATTTATCTTACCTATAACTGCCTTAGTGGTCTGTGAGCAAAAGAGAACACCTATCAGTTGTCCAAAAACTACATGAATTAGACAGTGGCTCTAAAAGTGCTGCTTCTGGGGAAAGAGACTCTGTCTCTGCCTCAAACTGAGGGGAAGCTCAGTTCATGCAGGGGAAAAGGACTGAACCAAGAAGCAACTCTTTCTTACCCAGAACTTCACCTATAGAAACTCCTAGGATACAGAGACGTACCTACAGAGCAAGGAAATGCTGAAGCCAGTATAATGACGAAGATACTCAGCTTATGCCACCAGCCAGTTCAGTTATACAGACAGTGAGGTCAGCAGGTCACAAGAGAGCTGGACTCATTCAAACTGTACCCAGATTAACAGGGAACTGGAAGCAGTTACACAGAGAGACCATGTAACTTAATATGCTCATTGATTTGTTATATGTTTACATAATGTTTTAATATAGTAAAATCTATTAGCTACATACTTTTTGCTTGTTGTACATTTGTATATATGCATACGTTCATCCTTGTGTTTATTCTTTATAGACCTATTGATATTAAAATTAGCTAGTAGTAGTTCTATTTTAATTTATATTACTTGCTTGAACATTGTGTATATGAACATAAAATATCCTGCACATAATTTATCCATTTAGTCACTGAAGAGGCCTATCAAGTGATGGTTTGTATTATGCAATGCCTCCTATGCATCCTGTTAATGAACATTTGCCATCATTGATTCTGTGGGATGATTACTCGAGTGCTGGGATAATTATCCCTGTTATGTTAAAGTGTTGATGTTCTTTTGATACTTGTGCTCTATAACTGCAAAGTTCAAGTGTTCTCCAGCTGATTTAAAAAAAAAGCTGCAAAATATTTGATGTGGGGGAGAACACAGCACCTGTGTCATGAGTTCTTCTATAGAGACAGAAACCTCAAACACACACTATTCCAAAGTCCACAGTTTGGTGACATCTTTTACAGGCTTTTGGGGTAGAGAAATCAGAAGAGAGCACCGAGGCTGTCCGTTTTGTCCACACCACACAGAAGGAGGTACAGAGGCAGAAAGTCCATCTGTGACCCAGCTAGCTCCTGGTAGAGAGGATGAGAATCACAAGCAGAGGATCAGCTCCTCCCACTCTGTCTGAAAACTGATGTGCTCTGCCACTGAGACTGGCAAGTGGCCAGAGGGACCTCTGCTTTTCTCCACCACCTCCAACCCACTTGTTTTTTTTTTTATTTCTTTTTTTAAAAAAAATTTTGAACTTGAGCACCAAATAAAACGGGCATTTCTATATACAAAGCAGAGCTGAAAAAGAATATTGAACTTTAAGTTGTTAATCTCTATTAAATATAGCTTGCTTTTCCTTATAAGCATACATTCAACATAAAACTTTCAGATCAGTTCTGTTTGTTTTCTTTTGGACTTTCTGTTCTTTTCTGCGCATTTAAACCTTCTTCAATGACCCTTTTTTTTCTTTTGTCAACCTTACCACAACCTCACATTCCCCCAACTGAAAAAGGAAAAAAAAATTCCTTATAACAAATATGCATAGTTAAGTCAAACAAATCCTCACATTGGCCACGTATGGTTTCATTCTGTACCTTTAACCCAACATCTCTTTTTTGTTTATAACCATCTTTTTATTAAACAAATGCTTTATTAATTTCTGTTTTACATCATTCATTTCTGTCAGATTTTGAGTTACAGTTTTTTCCCCTGTTTTTCCCCTACCCACCCTCCCAGAATAGCAGTCCCACAAGATATCGCTTCCTCCAATCTGCTCTCTCCCATATCTTCTCCCATACCCCCTTCGACTTTTCCATTAGAGCAAGGTGAATCTCTGTGCCCCAACGCCTGCACATCTTATCTCCCAATTACAAGCAAAAGAATATTAATAATAGTATTTATATATATTTGAAACATTTAATTTTAAGACCTTGAATTTCAGATCCATTCCCTTCTTCCCTTGTCACCCATTCCCTCTGGGAAGATAAGTAATTCAGTATATGTTGTACATGTCTAGCTATGCAAAACATTATCATAGTAGATATATTGTACAAGGCTGCTTATAATTCCCTCCCACTCATCCCACCCCCCACCTGGTCCATTCCCTACATGATCCTGTCCCTCTTCTATAGTGGGTACTTCCAACTTCCCCTCCCCCCCAGGATGCCCTCCCATCCATCATCCCTCCTCTCATTCCCCCTTCCCCCTATTCTGCTGCAGGTTGAGATATCCCATTTAGTATGTATGTCATTCTCTCCCTGAACCAAATTCAATGAGAATGTGGTTTTGCCTTTTGCCTTCCTATTCTTCCCCTCCCTTGCAGCCACTTCCCCTTGCTTCTTCTACATGAGATAGTTTACCCTACCCTGTCTCTCCCCATTTCCTCTTGCCACTTTCCTCTCTCATCTCATAATTTCACCCCTTGAGTATTATCCCTTCCCAACAAATTCAACCTATGCCCTCCATCCATGTATAACTGTAAACATATATACATACATTCACATATGTATTCATATGACCATACACCTTTCTTCCATTATTTTCATACTGAGAAAGGTTTCATCAGTCACAGTTATTGTTTTTCCATGTAGGAATGTAAATAGTTCAACTTTGATAAGTTCCTTTTGATTTCTTTTCCCTGATTACCTTCTCAGGCATCTCTTACTTCTTGTGTCTGGGTGTCAAATTTTCTATTCAATTCTGGTTTTTTCCTCAAGAATGCTTGAAAGTCCTCTATTCCACTGAATGACCATACTTTCCCCTGAAACAAAATACTGAGTTTTGCTGGGTAGGTGACCCTTGGGTTCATTCCAAGCTCTTTTGTCCTCTGGAATATCATATTCCATGCCCTTTGATCCCTCAGTGTAGAAGCTGCCAGGTCCTGTGCTATTTTGATTGTGTTTCCACAATATTGAAATTGTTTCTTCCTGGCTGCTTGTAATATTTCCTCCTTGATCTGGGGATTCTGGAACCTGGCTATCATATTCCTGGGAGTTTTCTTTTTGTGATCTTTTTCAGGAGGTGATCAGTGGATTCTTTCAACCTCTATCTCTCCTGATCTATTTTCCAGGTCAGTGGTTTTTCCCATGAGATATTTCACATTGCCTTCTATTCTTTCATTTGTTTGGATCTGTTTATCAGCATCTTGATTTCTCATAAAGTCATTAGTTTCCATTTACTCCAGTCTAACTCTGAAGGAATGAATCTCCTCAGTGAACTTTTGAGATTCTTTTTCCATCTGGCAAATTCGACTTTTTAAGGCATTCTTCTCCTCATTGCCCTTTTGGGCCTCCTTTGCCATTTGAGTTAGTCTATTTTTTAAGGTGTTGTTTTCCTCAGTCAGGCTGTTAACCCTCATTTCATACTTTTCCTGAATCCTTCTCATTTCTCTTCCCAATTTTTCCTCTACTTCTCTTATTTGGTTTTTAAAATCCTTCTTAAGGTCATCTATGGCCTGTAACCCACTCATATTTTCATTTGGGACTTTTAGTACAGGATTTCTGACCTCACAATCCTCCTCCTGTTCTATGCTTCGATCTTCTTTGCCCCCAAAATAGGAGTCTAATGTTGCATTTTTCTGTTTAATTTGTTTCCTTTGCCTTGGCATGTTGCCACTTAAGTACTTGACTTTTGGGCTTGTTGCCACAGTATGACTCTGCCACCAGACAGGGGAGCTTCTATCCCAAACGTGTGGGGGACAACTTCCATTTCTGGCAAGCTGGATATCCACACCACAACCTCCAGCCCAGATCACAATCCAGATCCAGGGAGGTTAAAGCAAGAGCGATTACCCCCCAAGACTGATCGCTGGATCTCCCTACAGTTCACAGGCCAGGAACTGGACCTGCCACTGAAAACTACAAAATGGCGTGTCTCCTCAGCGGCTTCTAGCCCCCAGGGGAGGAAGCCGACACGTTCCCCAAATACTGGTCCCAAAGTCCATAGGGCACTAACCTTTCACTTTGTCCTCGGCATGTCTGTATTGATAATTCTGGAATCGCCACAGCTGCTGGTGTTCTGGGGTCCCTCCAGCCAGCTGCTGGCCTGGCCATCCTGGGGCTAAAACTGCAACTCAGAGGGACCTGGGCTCGGCTCTCCGCGCACTGTGCACTGCGCTGCCGGCTCCCAGAGCGCTGGGCTGGTCCTTCCTGCAGGGCTGCTGGGCTGTCCTCAGAGGGAGGTTAGCTTCTCTGTGTTGTTCTGTGGGTGCTAGGGCTCCAGAAGTTATTCAGAGTCCCCTTTTACATAGTTTGGAGGTAATCTGGGGGGAGAGTGGCTTGGACGCGCTGTTTCTACTCCACCATCTTGGCTCTACCTCCCCAATCCATCATCTCTTTATCAGAAAGTGGGCAGCATACTTCATTATCAGTCCTCTGGAATTGCGGTTGGTCAATGCATTAATCAGAGGTCTTGAGTCTTTCAAAGTTTTTTTTTTTCCCCCCCAAAATTGCTATTGAATAAATTGATCTTCAGGTTCTACTAATTTCACTCTATCAGTTCACACAATTTTTCTCAAGTTTCTTTGAATTTATGCTTTTATTTTATTTTATTTTATTTTTTTTGAAGCAATTGGGGTTAAGTAACTTGCTCAAGGTTACACGGCTAGTCATTATTTACGTGTGGGTGCTCATTTTCTGAGGCCGGATTTGATCTCGGGTCATCCCAACTCTGAGGCCAGGCTCTTACTCACTGAGCCACCTAGCCGCCCCGAATTTATGCTTTTAAATATATCTTATGATACAACAATTCCATTACATTTATAGACCATACTTTGCTTGGCCATTCCCGAGGTGACAGACATCCCTGAGTTACCAGCTCTTTGTCATCTCAAAAAGAGTTGCTATAAGTACTTTTGTGCGTGTAAATCCCTTTCCTCTTTCTTTGATCTTTTTGGGGCATAAGCCAATAGCAATGTCACTGAGTCAAAAGATACATGTAGTTTAGCGACTTTTTGGGACATAGCTCCAAATTGCCCTTCAGAATGGTTGTACCAATTTATAGTTTCACTAAGAGTGGAAAACTGCATGCTTGTTCTCCCTCAGTCACTCCAAAAATTGTAATTTCTGCCAATTTTATGAGTATGAGATAGAGCCTCAGAGTTGTTTTAATTTGTACTTCTCTATTTATTAGTGATTTGGAGCATTTTTTCCATATGGCTATTGATAGCTTGGATTTCTATTCCTAGCTTTGTTCCTGACTTCTGGATTAGGATGGGATGCTTACCTCTCAAGCTGCTATAAGGGAAACAAAATCCTACAAGTGGAAACCAATAATACTTCTTTTAAAGTTCAGCTCAGGTACAACCTCCTTCAGCAAACATTTCCTGCTTCTCACCTCTTCCCCTTCCCCAGTCATTAGTGTTCTTCCTCCTCCTCAAAAGATCTTGTACTTGCTAGACTTAAATGTTGTGTCTCCCCAAGAGAATAAAAGTTGTTTCTCCTCTTTGTCTTTGTATCCTTACCACTTAGTATAATGCCTTCTGCGTAGCAATGTAATGGTGGTGGTAATTTGAAGATCTTTCCTACTTTGAAGATATTCCCTATCCCCTAATAGGCTGAATGTAATCACATGGAACCTGTGCTGGAAAGAGTTTGCTGAAAGGTGGAGCAGAGCCCATAGGAAGCTGGGAGTCAGAACAGTAAGAAAGTGGGTGAGAGAGGATGGCAGGCAAACAGAGAACTAAGTTTGTGAGTATTGATTTATGGGAAGGCTAAAGGATGGTATGGCTATCTGTGGTGTTATGGCTTATTAACTTCTTTGCTACTATGATAGATTTGGCTTTCTGGTTTTGGGATTTGGTTTTCTGGTTTTTGAATAATTGTTTTGCTTTGCTCTTCTATATAGAGAGTCTGTTAGATTTTGTGACTGAACATTATAGCAGCATATTTACAGTGGCTGTTTGTTGGCTCTGTAACTATTGCATTGGCACTACAAGCACATGGTTAGTAAATGTCTGTTGAATAAATCAGTTAATGCTGATAGAACTGTGAATTGTTCCAATTATTCTGGAAAATACTCTAGAAAGACAAAATAAAAGTTATTAAAAATGTTCAAACTCTCTGAGTCAACTGTCCTTTTATTAGGTTTATATCCATAAGTTAATGACAGCAAGAGAGGTTTCCCTGTATAAAAATATTCAGAGCAGCACTACTTATAATAGGAAAAACTGGAACAAAGTATATTTTACACAAATTGTGTGTTAATGGACAAACTGTGATGAGACTATAAAAGAATATTAGGCATAAATAAAAATGAATATTTAGAAGCCTGAGAAAAGAGGATAAATTTTTACAAACTGATACAGAGTAAAGAAAGCAGAACCCAAAGAAACACATATACTATGACAATAATACAAAATGAAGTGTCAGTAAAAGCAAACAAAGCCCAGTTAAAAAACAATGGACAATGTTAGTTCCAAAGTACTAGGGTTAAAATATATGACCATTCTGTTAAATGGTAAACTACAAAAATGGCAAATCACATCCTGGGATTCTTAAACTTCTTCTATTCACAACTCCTTTAGGGCTTCTTAAACTGTAGGTCATGACTCACAGTTTAAGAAGTGCAGTACAAATCACTATAGTTGTACTTAACTGTTGTTTTGTGGGATAGTATTGGGGAGTTTATTGGGAAGTAATTAGTTTTTCATAACAAAATGTATCAACTGAAAAAAAGTCACAGATGGAGCGGCTAAGTGTTGTAGTGAATAGAGCACCAGCCCTGGAGTCAGGAGGACCTGAGTTCAAATCCAGCCTTAGACACTTAACAATTACTAGCTGTGTGACCTTGGGCAAGTCACTTAACCCCAATTGCCCTATCTTCCCCCCTCCAAAAAGCAAAAAAAAAAAAAAAAAAAAAAGCCACAGTTATGCCTGAATTGTCATGAGAGAAAAGGGGGAGTAAGAATATACTAGACTCCTGCATTATCTTTCCAGTTGCTTTTGGGGTCGCTCCTGCTAAAGTTTCCATTACTTAAATAAATCAGCTTGGGGTGGGTAAGTGGCGCAGTGAGTAGAGCGTTGGCCCTGGAGTCAGAAGGATCTGAGTTCGGATCCGGCCTCAGACACTTAATGCACACACAAACAAAAACCTAGCCGTGTGACCTTGGGCAAGTTACTTAACCCCAATTGCCCTCCAAAATAAATAAATAAATAAATCAGCTCAGTCCATTCTTTGAAACTGACTAACACAGAGTTGTCCCTGGGATCCATTCTAGGTAGTTGAAGAGATAGGAGGGAAGATGGGGGGGAAAGTGGTATGATTAAGGAGTTGATGGTGAGTCCTGAGTAATTCCTTGAGTTAAAGAGGAAACTGCAACACAGCTTGGGTAAGATGAGGAAGAAGGCTATGGCTCTGATAGGAGGTGGAAAAGTATTGTACGCATAGCAACTAAAAGAGAACCAAGACTGCAGCAGAACTTGTAGAAATGTATACTCAGTTTTTTAAAAATGACAGATGACAATATTTTAACATATAGTAATAACTTAACATACATAATTTAATTCTATAGCTAGCTTGGCTAAAATGTAACTCTTCTTTCAATAAAAGACAACTGTACTAAAAACAACTGCTTCCAACTTGACCATTTCTAGAAGACTACTATTTATACATTACACAAAAAGCAAAAATAGATCAAAATTGCACTCCTATTTTAGAAGACTAAAAATCAAGACAAGAATAAAGGATTTTATGTAATTTTAGTCAATATATATATATATACACACATATGTATGCATGCATATATATATATGTATGATGACTCAAAAATCTTAGTGCAATTTTAAGTTATTAAGTTTTAAAACTGTATCAAGACTCTTTTGGGACATCCCATATATATGAATAGGTAGCCCTTCTGTTCTACCCTCCAACTCAAGCACCCCCAAGGCACTGACTGACTACAACAGAGTCAGCTAATAGAATTACCTTTAATAGTCAACCATTAGACACAATCAGGTCAAAGCAAAGGCATTTATTAAGAAGGCATAGTACGAACATCAGCTACAAAACATTTCCCCCCACCCCAAACCTAAGGCATGCTCTACCACAACTATACGTGGCATGGAGACAAAGAGTAGATACATCCCCTGGTAATAAGACAGACACACACAGGGAACATATATGGCCACAAGCAATCCATGTCTCTGGCCCTGCAATATAATTTTTCTTCTCATGGCATCCTTAGGCTGTTCCTGAGTGCAGTACCTTTCCTGGGATGTTTGCTCAGCTGAGGTCCCTAAGCCTGCTTCTCTTAAGAGCTTGACACCCAACACTGATTTTATATCGAATCCATAAGCTACTTATCTTCTCTGCAGTCAAGAGTCATTCTCCTCCCTTCTGGGTGCAGTGCCTCCTGCTGAACAAGTAGCTTTCTGCAAAGCAATGCCCTTTAATAGAGGTACACAAAGAAATGAAAAGAGTGACCCCTTTTCAAGAGCCAGGTACTTCCTTCTTAGGTGACTCTCCTCTCTTCCTCCAGGATCACGTTTCACAAAGTTCTCTTAACCTCAATTATGTCAAGGACTGGAAAGCTAGTTTTTAAAGACACAGTCAATCTTTGCCAAACTGCCCATCTAATTCCGTCAAGGAAGAACTTCATATTCTGTAAAAGTTTAAAAAAGTGAAAAGCCATCTTTGTACTCATCAAGATGATATCATGTTATCTCTTTGTTACTTGCCCCTTCTGTGATTACATCAATTTGATTGGGGGAGGAGGTCACCTGATCAGAAGTGTCCTGACCAAAGCCTCCTCAATGAATACATTTTTCGGGAAACTCATATATAAGCTGTGATATAACTTAGCAATTTGAAAAAAAAAATGAAAAGGAAATAATTTCTCTCTCTTCATACTACACAATTGAGATTTACACAGGGCTTTAAAGTCCACAAAACAATTTGCTCCCAACAACCCTGAGCCAGGCAATGAAAGTACCATCACCATTTACAGACAGAGAAACTGAGGCACAGAAAAGTTACTTGTCCAGGGTCATACAGCTAGGAAGTGACAGAGATGGAACTGAACTTGAATCTTCTGACTCTTGGACGATTTTAAAAATATTTATTTTTTTTATTGTGAACTTAAATATCAACAAACAAATATAAGAGAAAAAGAAGACTGCATATGAAACCATGAATCTCTATTGCACAAGTTTGGGTTTTTTAAGAGCATGTTAAATTTAGCATGATAGTCCTAACACTGTCCCCTCCTACAGTAAAAATTCTCCCTATTAAGAAATATAGGCACACAAATATTTCCACCACACCCCACTGTCATTCTTCAGAGATGTATACAATACAAGAAGCTTACCTGAAATTCTGTACTGCATCTAACTGGGAAGTTTCTATGGAACTGAAATACAAATGTAGGGGAAAAGAACTTTTAAAATAAAGAAGGTAATGATGAAAGCAACTTGATAATTAGTTAATAAATTTCTCTACTTTTATGAAATACTGAGATAGCTGCTAAAGACAATATCATATTAATATGGTTTAACCAAAACTTCTGGTTGAGAGTCATTTAAAAAAAGGCATAGACAATGGGGCTGCTAAGGAGATTTCATATCACATACTGAAAATATGTGGGTTGAATGACTATGTGTAGCAAATCCACACAAAAAAGAAACACTGAAAAAGCCACAATTGACTTCCTTCATTTGATGAAGCATACAAAAACTGCTAGTGGCTAGAAACCCCAAATGGCTTTACACACACACACACACACACACACACACACACACACACACACACACACACACACACACACACACATATCCCACCACCACCACCACGGAAAAACTAAAGATAGGATGCTCAAGACAATAGTTGAAAGCAATTGTTTGGAGAAGGAGTTACCTTTCACACATAAAAGCATGAAGGGCTATTTAAAAGGCACCTAAGACAAAGTATATCCCAATTTTATCAAAGAAGACCCTCTTTAATCATCTAAGCAAGTGAAATAAAAAAAAGTCTCTATCATTCTTAGGGAGGATCCTGTTATCTAAATAAGTGGTTTGACCATACGAGGTGATAGTACTACTGTATATTTGTTGATTTTTTTATGTAGGCAATTTAATAAGTATTTAGTAAGTAATTTTTATGTGTAAAACCCTGTGCTAGATGCAGAGGCTACAGAGATTAAAAAAAAAAAAACATAGTCCCTGCTCTCAAGATAGAGTCCCCTCAAGGTAGAGGCATGCACACAGACACAAAAGCTATTATACAAAGGAGGTTACAGAGAAACAGGAAAGATTCAAGGAAAGAAAGGCAATTACTAGCTCAAGGAGGTAGTAACTTGACTGAGCCTGGAAGGAAAAGAACAATTTCAGCCAGCAGAAATGTGGAAGGAGGCCATTTCAGCGGGAATAAACTAATCATATATTGAACAAGTTTGACATTATATTATATGCAGTGTCCCATACTTTAGATTCCATCATTTTTTATTTTTGTGTTGAATTAAGAGTTATTTAAGAAGCAACAGCTGGCACTGCAGGCAATTCTGTTTCAGTAACTGCTTTGATCTGTCGCATCCATCACTTACCTGTCTGGACACAAAGAGACATAGAGTAAGATGACAAGCACAACTCCAACAATTGTTGCTAGTGATGACCTCATCCAGAAGCTTAGCTGGCAAAAATTACAGTATTGCACAATGGTGATCAGAATCGCAGAGCACATAAACATGGTATACTGCAACGAGAAAAAAACCAAACCAATTTCAAATTTAACTCAATGTTTCAACAGCACTTTCGGCTTTTTTTTTTTGGCAGGCAATTGGGGTTAAGTAACTTGCCCAGGGTCACAGGGCTAGGTTTTTGTTTGTGTGCATTAAGTGTCTGAGGCCAGATCCAAACTCAGGTCCTTCTGACTCCAGGGCCGGTGCTCTACTCACTGCGCCACCTAGCCACACCCTAACAGCACTTTCTAGTATATGAGTTTAATTCAGTCAATATTATTATGTGAAAGAAGACACAGTTCTCCTAAAAAGTTACAAAGCATATGGCCAAATGACAACATAGAGCCTTAGGGCAAGAATGGGCCTCAGAAGTTGATTCACAATCAAGGAAACTGAGGCCCAGGGAGGAAATGATTTGCCCAACATCATACAGCAGATTAACGGCAGCTCTCGGGCTTCTACGTTAGTGCTCTTTTTACTATGCCAGATACTTTCTGTTCCTAAAGCTGTGTTCAGCTTCTTCCTTCACGCTCCTCTCCGGCTTGCTACTATTTATTCAAACACTACTCAGATTTCAAGCCCCATTCCCCTCCAAGAAACTGGTCCCAACGACCTGTTCTACATTTATTTTCTTTTTGCCCTCTCAGCACACTTCTCTAACACATTTTGACAAGATTATATTGTGTAATTATGTATTTTAAAAGTTTTTTTGATCAATACTAAAACATTAAGCTTGAGATTAAAGTTGCTAAAAGAGGCTGTTATTTTTACACTTAGTGAGTCCAACAGTCTTCCAGATAAATCGTTCATCATGAAGTTTCATTACCTAGAATTTTAAGCAAGTTTAAAATGACAAGTTTAAATCAAGTTTCCCAAGATGCTCCAAAACTTATGCTGATGTGAAGAAGAAAAAAAGGTGTCTGTAAGCACCATCATTTGAAGGTTGCCACTACAGAATCATAATGCTTTTCCTTAAAGCACCCTGCTGTGAATAAACCAAAATACAATTTGGGTCTAAAAGCATGAAAATGCAATCAGGTCCTTAGAGACTCATTTTACATTAGTTCTCACTAGAGGTATACATAGTTTTCAAGTTGTTATGAATCCATGAATTATGGAATTCAATTTAGAAGTTATTTTCTTGACAAATTAACAGCTGATAACACGTTCCATTACATATCTACGTTAATTATGAAGGGTTTATTGAACTGAGTATTTGGTGATGTTGAATTTGGAGTTTTTTACTTGGACCCTTGGGACCAACTACTTGAATTCGAGCCACAAAATATCAGACTAGTAATAATTCTAAACTTCTATTATACAACTGAATTGAACTGAACTTTTCTTTTGGGAGGTTCTTTCAAGTGCTTAAGTAGGATTTGTAAGCCAATTAGTTAACAGGATTTAAGGAGCATTATATACAAAGGATAGAAGCTGAACCTCTATCCCTTAGATCTCTATCTTGGGTAAAAGTTTACTGTTTAAAGGGATCATTTATTTAATGAGGTTTTCTTTTTAAAAGGCTCATGATATCTTAAAGAATGCCCAAAGTAGCCACAAACTTATAGATGAAAATTAACAGAAGTCCCAATAGAACACAGTAACTATGATAGACAAGCATAGTAAGTGACTTACGTGTATGTTTGTTTCAAATTCCGAGGTAAAATGTGAATAAACTGCAAGGGCTGGGAGTGAGACTAGGATTGCGCCAATGAAATGCCGAGGTAGCCAACCAGCTATCACCTCCAACAGATGCTTAGTACATGTCATGACCTCCTCAAGGAAAAATGCCATTCTGTAACAAATAAAGTCACTAAGTAATTCAAAATTTTAACATACACAGCAAACACTTTTTTCCTATATGTAGGTCAATCATAAAAATTGGCAGGTGTATATATGCTAGACAAACTTTGTAGAAGAAAAATTGGACAACAGATAGATTGCCCAGCTAGCAGGTTGTATTCCACCAGACCACAAATGGAAGGCAAGAAGGCTGATAACTTGATAGAATGAACAAAGTCTACCTACTGAGTCAACGACGGAAATGGCAAGCATAACATTATGAATTTCAGTAGTCAGTCTGCATTCATAATATGATACACACACTTGGGGCAGACATCCCTCAACTCAGTGACAGGTTTGAGGCCTGTCTGCCAACACAGATTTCCTGGGGTGTGGCTGCGGCTCCTGCTACAGCTTCTTTGAGCCACAGGTGAGAGTTCAGTGACAGGTGGACACCAAAGGTGGATGAGCAGCTCTGAAAAGTGCTCACCCTCACAGCAGAGGTACAAGTCCTCTCTGAACACCCCAGATACCCCAAAAAGGCTAGACAGAGCTCTTGTGAGAGATGAGAGAGAGGAAGTTTCAAGAGGCAGGAATGGAAGGAGAGCTAGGGAGACTGGAAAAGATAAATGGTAAAGAAGGATGCCAGGACATGAAGAGGGACCCTATCTAAGAGTCCTGATTCTTTGGTCCCTAAGAAACAGGACTTCCTAGAAGAAGACAGGGCTTCTGTGGTCCCATTTGGACCTCACTGATGATGGTGAGAACGTGGCCTGGAGCTTCTGTGTTCATCTAGTTCCAAAACTAAGAAACCTGGCAGACCCAAGACTGCTACTTTACTAGAAGTTACTTTAAAATTCTTCTTGTTGGTCTTACATAGCAGCTTGGGGAGTGCCAAGAAAAGATGAGAAGACTCACAAGCCTGTTTTTCCTGTTCTATTGGTTACAGTGTGGGTCTGAAAAGGGTACTTGTTCCCTAGAAGTTTGGAAGGTTACAATTTGGGAAGTGGGTGGCAAGGGTGTTTGCTGCTTGAATCTTATCTATTATATATCTCACATTTATTTTGAGCAAACATTGCTCTGATACCACATGATTAATTCTGGCTGGTTGAGGTACATTTCAGAAGAAGAATCGAGACCTATGAGCAGTGATTGAATAGAAGGTGAATCCAAATGGGTTTTAGGAACCTGAATACATCAGTACGGCTCAACAGTATTACTCTTCTTTTACCAGGATGGCTTTAAATGTTTGCTTTAACTTCTGATCATCAGTAGGGAATTTAATAACTAATATACACAAATTCTCATTAACATCTATCTGAGAATATAACACAGTTTCAGATAATCCAAATAATACAGATACTGGTTTATCTTCCTTCCCTGTATCTGTTGAGTGACCAGGATTGCAGCCTCAGAATCATCCTCACTTTCTTCTTTTCCTTTACCTCTCATATCTAATCAGTTGCCAAGTCTCATCAGTTCTACCTACACAATGTATTAATGTCCATCCCCTTCTCTCAGCTAACACTGCCACCAGCCCAGTTTAGGGCCTTACTATCTCTCACCTCAACTATTACAACAGTCTCCTAATGGCTTGACCCTTGACCCTTTCCAATGCCATTTTGATCATTCTAAAGCACAAGTCTGACCATGTCATTTGCCTGCTCAAGAAGTTCCAGAGACTCCTTGCCTCTAGGATAAAATACATACTTCTCTGTTTGTTGTGGAAAACCCCTCACAATCTGGCTAGAGCCTACCTTTATAGGCTTATTAAATCTTATATTCCTGAATGGATTCTAAGCTCCATTCCTATTGTCCTGTTTGCTCTTCCCCATACAGGACCTGTTTCTAGGTCTTTGAATAGAATCTCCAGGAACATGCTCCCCTCTCATTTCCACCTATTAGAATCCCTAGTTTTCTTCAAAGCTCCACTCAAGTGCAGTCTCTTATGGAAATTTTTCCTGATCCACTCAAGATATTAGTGACCTCTCCTCCCTTTCTGTATATTTAATTTTATATGTACATACATACATGCATATATAATTAAGTTTACTCTTCAGCAGGATGTAAGTTCCTGGGGGACACAAGGAGTGTTTCACTTTTGTCTTTGTATTCCCTAGTACCTGGCACACAGTAGATGATAAATGTTTCATGAATCAAACTGAAAAAAGTCAACTTCACAAGTCCAAGTTTAGGGAGGCATGGGTAGACAGCAGTTCATTTGAAAATAAAAATAGGGGATTAAATAAACTACAAGCTCAATATGAATTAACTGTGATGTAGTGGTGAAAAAAGGTAATCCTCAAAGCTAGGCTATATGAAAAGCCCAGTGCAAAGGATGAAGGAGGCAAGTCTAGTCTCACTGGACTGTGCCCTGATCAGAGGACACCCACACCCAGAGTACTGTGTTCTGTTCTGGGTACTATATTATAGGATGGGCAGTGATAGCCTGGAAAATATACAGCAGAAAGGGACCAGGATCATGACTTTGGAGGATCGGTTGAAGGAACTAGAGATGTTTAACCTGGGGAACAGAAGACTTAGAGAAGTTGTTGTCTATAAGAATCTGCAGAGCTATACTATAGAAGAGACTCATGTTCTTGTTCTGCTTAACAGAACAAAGAGTAAGGTGAATATAGGTACGATATAAGAAAAAACTTTCTAACAATTAGCAATATCTAGATTTTTAGGATTAGAAGGCACCTTAAAGGGATTACTCCTTCATTTTTACAGATAAGGTATCTGAGGCTCAGAGAGGTCACTTGCTCAAGGTCACACAAATAATAAGTGGTAAAGGCAGAATTTTATCCAGGGCCTCTGACTCCAAATCCAGCACTCTTTCCATTTTCCTACTCTTAATAGTGCCTCTAAAGGTATAAGACAATTTTGGGAAGTAGTGGACCCTCACTAAGGGTCTCCAAACAGAGGCCAGATGATCTCTTGTTGGGAATATTTTAAATGGACTTCCTTCAGGTATAAATTGGATTATTTGGCCTCTGAGGTATCTTTCAACTCTGAGATTCTGTAATCTAATAATTCCATAAGTTTTATAGACCATTGGAAAAGGCTGTAAAATTTCCTTATTTGAAGGAAAATACTAAATATTAATTTATTTAATATTTTTCTACCAATTTAATATAATAAACAATATTTTAATATTAGATATTAAAATTTAATTTTATTTAATTGATTAAATATTCCATAGATTACATTCTTGTTTGTTTAGAATACCCATTATCTTGAAAAATTGCAGGGCAAAGACCTCCTAACTAGAAGCCAAGACAAAAGAAAATATCCTGAAGGATTTTGAATGTCAAAAGCTATAGAGGGGTCAAGGAGGATGAGGATTGGAAAAAGGCTACTGGATTTAGCAATTAAGAGATTCCTGGCAACCTTAGCAAGAGCAACTTTGGTCAAGCATGAGGATGGGAAAACAACTAAGAACTCGAGAAGTAAGTGGGAAGTGATATAACACATAAACCGTTAAATTCAAGGCAATTTAAGGAACAAGAAGAACTACTGAGGAGAGAAGGGAAAGTTTTGTGTAGTAAATAGCATCTAAACTGAGCCTTGAGGGAACCTAGTGATTCTAAGAGATAGAATTCGATAGGAAACAGATCCTAGGTATGAAGGACAGTCCATGAGAAGGCACAGAGACAGGACATGGAAAATCAAGTTTAGGGAGTAATATGAAAGAAATTGGGAAAGGGAAGTTGGAGCAATGTTCTTGAAGGTTTAAATGACAGACTGAGGATTTTGTATCTTAAGTTTAGCCCAACCTTCTAGTACTACTAATAATATGCTCTCATGTGAGATGGATTCGGTTGTGGCAGACAATCATGGGTATGGGATCCAAATATTGAGGTACCTAACTTTTGTACTTATTTTACTTCTATTAGCAGAGAGACGAGTAACAAAAATTGATCCAGAAGATGGCGCTAATGATTCAATTTTAGAAAATTGAGTTATGTTGGGATTTTGAACAAAAATTTAAGTTAGTATATTAATTCTGTAATAGATAAAACCAGAAACAAGGCCACTTGATAAAGGCAGTGTGGATGGACAAATAATTTAATCTTTCTGCATCTCAGTTTTTTCATCTGGAAAATTATAGAGTTAGAATAGATGTCCTCTAAAGAGTCCCCTCCCTCCCCGCCTTACATCTGTGATTCTGTCATTACAGGTATGAAATCAAGTAACATATTTTGTCTGTTACTTTTAAGCTGACAAAAATATTCTTCACACAAATAACTTTCACACAGTGTAAAATATACCTTCTGATAAAATTATAAATACCATCATGCTTGGTATTAGTTTATTTGGTAGGTGACATAATCAATGGAAAACAGGCACAAAAATTCTCAAAATGTCCTTGCCTCATAACAAAGGGAAATGTATTAGGTAGGTATCTTTGCATGGATACAACTAGTTCCCACCTTCCCTTGCGACTAGCTTTTTTCATTGAATCTGACCAATTAATATCTGTACTATGATGCTCCTTATATTTAGCATTTTGGCTAAAGTCCTAAGGCACATCAATCTGTCTAGGGAGGTTTATGCTTGTTTCAGCATTTTTCATTTTTTTTTTTTTTTTGAGGGTTGGGAAGGAGTAGTCTTGATGACCTAGAAATAGTTTTCAAGGCTTTCCAGTGAGATGGGAAGTAAGAAGTATGTTAGCTGACAACAAAGTATCTCTTGGAATGAATATATTTTCATAAGATAACCCTGAGGTTAGTGGCACTATTCTGAAAACCTCAACCCTAGCCTGTGGGAGGACAATCTATATCAAGGGAAAAAGTAGATTTTTTTTTTTTAAGGTATCTGGGTCATGCAAATCATTCCTCTACCTCCCTGCCTCTGTCCCAGCTACTCTAAACTTATAGTACTTTGAAAAAATTTAATCATTAATTGAATGTTTATTATAGTTAATATATTAGCTTTGGGCAGCTAGGTGGCACAGAGAATAGAGGGCTAGGCCTGGAGTCAGAAGACTCATCTTTTCTGAGTTTAAATCTGGCCTCAGATATTTAGTAGCTCAGTGACCCTGGTCGAGTCACTTAACTCTGCCTCAGTTTCCTCATCTGTAAAATGAGCTAGAGAAGGAAATGACAAACTACTCTAGTATCTTTGCCAAGGAAACCCCAAACAGGGCCATGAAGAGTCAGACATAACTGAAAATGACTGAATTAGCTTTGGATCAAATTTCATAGATTCAGAATTGGAAGGGAGCTTAGAATTCTAGTCTAAACTTCAAACCAATAGAGTAATCCTCTCTAACACAGGGTGGTCATTCAGTCTTAGGCTGGTCACTTCCAGAGTCAGAAGAAATTCACTTTCTCACAAGATAGTCTCTGTCTGATAAAAGAGAGCTGTACTTGGGACTCTAATGGAATGTACACTTATATCTAACTTATTGGACTTGCAGTAAAATCTAAATAATTTAAAAAAGTTTTTAAATTAAAAAAATTTTTTTTGAGAGGGCAGGGCAGGGCAATTGGGGTTAAGTGACTTGCCCAAGGTCACATGGCTAGCAAGTGCTAAGTGCCTGAGGCCAGGTTTGAACTCAGGTCCTCCTGATTCCAGGACTGGTACTCTATTCACTGTGCTACCTAGCTGCCCCAAATCTTAATAATTTAAATGAAGTTAGGATGGCCTTGGTTCAAACCCTGCCCCTGACACACATTAGCTGTATAACCTTGGGTAAGTTACTTGACCTCTTAATGCCTGAAACAATCCTATCATTCTTTGTACTTGTATCCCCATGGTCTACCTCCGTGCCCGGCAGGTAGACTGTTAATTGATTGGTAAGTTATGGGCGATTTATGGAGCTAATCACTGGAGGGAGTTTCCACACAGGAAGAGTCATATGCTAATACAACTACAGCTTTGAACAAAACAAATCTTTGCTTTTATAGCATATTGTTCATCAGAGTTATGATTTATTTAGAACAAAGTCCTTGGCTAAGTACACCATGTGGAAAAATTCAGTCTATTGGCAATGATCTACTTTATGATGTGGTTACCAGAAATTCATTGTGGGGAAAAAGTAGAGATTGCCTGAATCTGTAAATCCTTTAGCAAAAGGGAACAATTTAGCCTACTATATATAGGATTTTGTAAAGAACAGTACCTCCATTAATGTCACCCACGTAACCAACAATGTTTATGCCCAGAACAATTACCAGGATTGGAGGGAAAGCAGAGAGCTTCATTTAGGGTATGGCTTAGGGAGGCAAGCAGCAGCCCAAGACACTTCAAAGTTTCTAGAATGCTGAAAGAGGAGGAGCTGTGGCTACTCCCTGGGGTTTATAAGGACAGGAGAGCAAACAGATGGAGGCCTGTGGGCCCTCTTCACTTCATGGTCTTGCTCTAGTAAAAGGCAATAAAGTAGTACAGTGGACAGACTGCAGGGCCTGGAGTCAGGAAGACCTGAGTTAAGATCTGACCTCTGACTCTTACAGCTGTGTGGCCCTGGGCAAGTCACTTGTAGACAACTCTAAGTTTCTTCAAATGTAAAGTGGGGATAATAATAGATAGCATCTACCTCACAGGCTATGATGAAGATCAAATGAGGTATTTGTAAAGTGACTGGTATACAGCAGGTGCTAAAGAAATCCTGGCTTCAGTTAAAGCAGTTCTAAGATACCATCCCACACCCATTGGATTGGCTAACATGACAGAAAAAGAAAACGACAGATGTTGGAGGGGATGTGAGAAAATTGGGGCACTAATGCACAGTCACAGTAGATTTGTGAATTGGTCCAACCATTCTGGAGAACAATTTGCAACTATGCCTAAAGGGCTTATAACTGTGCATACTCTTTGCTTTTTTTTTTGGAGGGGGGAAGGTAGGGCAATTGGGGTTAGGTGACTTGCCTGAGGTCACACAGCTATTAAGTGTTAAAGTGTCTGAGGCCAGATTTGAACTCAGGTCCTCCTAACTCCAGGGCTGGTGCTTTATTCACTGTACCACCTAGCTCCCCCCCATGCATACTCTTTGACTGGACTGGACAATACCACTACTAGGTCTGTTTCTCAAAGAGATCAAAGAAAAGGAAAAAAGACCTATTTGTTCAAAAGATATGGATAGTAGCTCTTTTTCTGGTGTCAAAGAATCAGAAATTGAGGAGATGCCAATAATTGGGGCGTGGCTGAACAAGTTATGGTATATGATTGTGATAGAATACTCTTGTGCTATAAGAAATGATAAACAGAATGATTTTTAAAAAAAACCTGGGAAGACTTACATGAATTGAAGCAGAGAGAAGTGAGCATTATAAAACACTGTATAAAAATATTATACATAGTAACAGCCACATCGTAACAATGTTCAACTGTGAAAGACTTATCTGCTCTGATCGATACAATGATCCAAAGGACCCATAATGAAAAATGCTGTCTACTTCTAGAGAGGGAACTGATGAACTCTTGAGTGCAGATCAAAGCATACTTTTTAAACTTTCTTTCTTTGTGTGTGTGTGTGTTTTCTTTTGCAACATGGCTAATATGGAAATATGTTTTATATGACTTCACATGTATAACTGGTAGATTACTTGCCTTCTCAAGAGGTGAGAGAGGGAAGAGAGAGAATTTAGAACTCAAAATTAAAAAAAAATGTTAACATTTTAAAAATATAATTTTCATAAAGGATAATGGCTATCTACTGTGCATTATAATCCAGAGTATAGTCCTAATAGGAAAGCTAAATGATCCCCTTCCCCTCCCCTTCACTTTGCATCTAGGTGAAGGAGAGAAAAGAAGATTCCATGCCTTCCCTTCTCTGTATCTAAGGAATCCCAGTCAGGAAGTCAGAAGGGCTTCTCCTTTACCTCACATGACATATTTATTACTGAAATAGGAAAGCATGTCCAAACCATATCTGGCCACCCTTACTCAAGACTATCCCCTCTCCAAACCTCTTTCACAGTGTTGCCATGCTGACTTCCTGATGGGAAAATCTGACCATACTCTCCCTTACTAGATAAACTCCAGGATAAAATAGAAATTCCAATCCTGCCATTGGTACTTAACTATCTGAGTGATCTATAAAATGAAGGGATTGGATTACATGACTTAAAAGATCCCTTTCATCTCCAAATCTGGGCCCCTAAGTAGTATAGTTGATATAGCCCTAAATTTGGAAATGGGAAGATTCATCTTCATGAGTTCAAATCCAGCCTCAGACACTTACTAGCTATAAGTATGCATAAGACACTTCACTTTGTTTGCCTCAGTTCCTCATCTGTAAAACGAGCTGGAGAAGGAAATGACAAACCACTCTAGTATCTTTGCCAAGAAAACTCCAAAATGGGATTACAGAGGATTGGATACGACTGAACAACAACTGTCCAAATCTATGACCCTGTGTTTCTAATATTTTTTCATAAAAGATTAAGTACTTTCAAGTAAGGAGCTGATTAGATGATTTCTAAAGGTCCCTTAGGATTTTATGAATTTCAGATGTCAATAAATTTTTTTATCTCTGATCACTTAAATATCAACAACACCATCAAAAATATTGTCATAGTCAACTTTTTAAAAATAATAAAAATGATAATAATGTCTCAACATATTTCCTTAAAACAACCCACGCTATTCCTGCTGATGGCATAGGGAAAATAGTGCAAATATACCACTAGTTCAAATATTTATTGGAAACATTATTTCCACATTTAATAATACAGTTATCCTTATGAACAATGAAATGAATATAATACATTGCTAAATACCTCATGGGACTTTTTTTTTTCAATTTACCAGAAGAAAGATGCATCCTGGGCAACAGATAGCATTGTCTAGTTACTCTCAAACACAAGCTATGATTTAGCACAAGCTATGATTATTACAGCTGGTTAAGGAGGCCATCCTTACAATGAGTAAACGTTCATTTTTTTGGATGAGAAAAATAGGATTCTCAGCTATTATTAATGTCCAACTTCCACTGTTTTCTCATCAAGTGGAGGATTAATTAAGTACTCACTGAGTATGCAAATTAGCCACATCAGATAGAATAATTTATATTCTAACTGGTCCACTATGAGCAACTCCTAGAGATCACTCTGTGTTTGACTTCTCAGCTCACTTTTAGGTTTTCTCCCCTTTTAATCATGCTGATCGGACACCCTAATCAAACTCCCCAATTCATGCTGCAATTTTCTCAATGCCCAGAGATCCTTTGTATAGTTCCTTAGCTCATATTCTCTGAGTGAAGCATCACCTTCATAGCAGAAGTGCTGTTCTGTTGCAGACAGAAAGGATGATCCTTCAAAAGACTCCATCTTTCACTGGCCAAAGACCTTTGAACTTGTTCAAGGAGTACTCTCCCTGATCAATCACCGTTACTAAGGAAAACTGTCACAGGTCTTTCTCCTCTTTAAACTGCTAACAAATCTGCAAGTATCTTTTCACAACTGAGATATTCCCCACCTGCTAGGAGTGAGGAGCTTCCCTTTCTCTGATTCAGATACCTGATCTAGGTAGGTACATATCCTCTTGACCCAGGAAAGACTAGGACTATTTAGAGTCCCTCTTCCCTAGACAAAATGTGGCTAGAGAATTCATCCCTTGTGGGTATACTCAAATGTAGTGCTATGTAATCCCAAGTGAGATTTGTCATGCTACGGTTTCCATTCTTTACCTAATAGAGACGATGAGGGAGAACACTTCCAACAGAATGGCAATGATGAAAACCACAACTGCAGCTGGTGGGGGAGGGGCAGAAGCCATCCCATGTTTTAGGAAGCAGGTGATGGACAGAATGAGGAAAACTGTTGTTGACAAAAACACATCCAGGAGAGAACTGAAGGTAGCACTGGCAAATGTCTTCACAGGAGAATTTTTTATAACCTGTTTTGAATATGGGAAAGAAAAAGGAAAAGCATGAATAGATCTTACATTCCAATTCACTCCAATTCAACAAGTATTTATTAAGTACCTACTATATACCAAAAAACGAAATGGCCCTTATGCTTAGAAGTTTACATTCTGTTGGAGAAACACAACAGATATACAGATAAAGAAATACAAAATAGGGATGGCTAGGTAGAGCAGTGAATAGAGCACTGGCCCTGGTGTCAGTAAGACCTGAGTTCAAATCTGATCTCAGACACTTAACACTTACTAGCCGTGTGACCTTGGGCAAGTCACTTAATCCCAATTGCCCTGCCTTCCCCCTCCAATAAAGCAAAAAAAAAGAAATACAAAATATATACATAGCAAATATGAAGTAATTTGGAGGGGTATGGGATATTAACAACTAGAAATGGATCAGAAAAGGCCTTGTGTAGGGGGCAGTACTTATGCTAACCTTACAGGAGATAGACAGTTGGAAGGCAAAGGTGAGAAAGGAGAAGATTCCAGCAATAGGGGGTAGTTTATGCAATAACATGGTACCAGGAAGTAAAATACCAATTTTAGGAAACAGCAAGTAGTAGGTCAGTTAGGCTGAAATGAATGATGGGAAATAATATAAAATTAGTCTAGAAGGATAAGTTCAAGTTAGAGTGTGAAAGGCTTTAAATACCAAACTGAGAGGTGTTTATGTTTTATCCTACAGGTAATAAGGAACTACTGAGCAAGGGAACAACACAGTTAAGATCCATATTTAGGGATATCAATATGGCAGCAGTGTTGAGGATGAATTGGAAAGAGGAGAAATTAGAGGCAAAGAGACCAGGTCAGAGGTTATGAGGGCTCAAACTAGGCTAGGGGGCTAGCCATGTAAATGGAAAGAAAGTGACACATGACAAGTAACACTTGGCAACTAGTTGGCTATGGCAGAGGGAACTGAAGGAGAATACAGAGTCAAGGATAACTATAAGGCTTCAACTAGCAGAACAGAGGCTACTGGAAGGAGGGTGGTAGCTTATATATAAAACAGGGAGTCAAGAAGAGGAATAGGTTTTGGGAAGAAAATAATGATTTTAGTTTTAGACATGCTGCATTTGAGATGCCTATGGAACATGGGCTGTCCAACAGGCAAATTGTTAGTATGGGACTATAGTTCAAGAGAAGAATAAGGCATACACACACACACACACACACACACACACACACACACACACACACACACGTATATACGTGTATATAAATCTGGCAATCACATGCACAGAGAAGCTTATTAAACCTATGAAAGCTGATGTAATTACTGAGAGAGAACATAGAGAGAGATCAGACCTAAAATACTGTTAGAAGAATATGCTGCCAATAGTTTAGCCACACCCCAAAATGAGATCTCTTTGGAGGCAAAGAAAAAATACGTGTTGAAAAATAATACTGATTTTTATTTATGCCCAGATTTTTTGAAAAGGGGATTTGTGGGAAAAACAGCAATCTATACTTAGAACAGTACGGTACATTACATTGATTACATTACACATTACCTGTTAGTTCGTTTAAATAAAGTATCAGCTTTTATAATCAGTAAGTTTTTCACAAATATACTCAAGGCATAGGAGAGCACTGATCACTAGAGGAGACTTCACAGGGGTGGCAAGGTGGTGCCGTGAATACAGCACTGGCCTTTGAGTCAGGAGGACCTGAGTTCAAATCTGACCTCAGACATTTAACACAAAACTAGCCGTGTGACCTTGGGCAAGTCACTTAACCCCAATTGCCCTGCACTCCCCCCTTCAAAAAGAAAAAAAAAATCAGAATTATTCCGGGGTGGCTAGGTGGCGTAGTGAGTAGAGCACTGGCCCTGGAGTCAGAAGGACCTGAGTTCAGATCCGGCCTCAGACACTTAACGCACATACAAACAAAAACCTAGCCATGTGACCTTGGGCAAGTTACTTAACCCCAATTGCCCTCCAAAAAAAAAAAAAAAATAGAAGCGACTTCACAGACCAGATAGTCCAGTCTTAATTTTATAAAGCTGGAAAATGTAGCTCAGAGTCAATAGCAAGACTCAAACTAGAACCCACATCTCTTAATTCCTAGTGCTGGGTTCTT
The DNA here is from genome assembly GCA_011680675.1 of Gymnobelideus leadbeateri. Lineage (NCBI taxonomy): Eukaryota > Metazoa > Chordata > Mammalia > Diprotodontia > Petauridae > Gymnobelideus > Gymnobelideus leadbeateri. Next base: position 90,278 of record WOXC01000298.1, read on the forward strand.
TTTCCGAAAATCTCCTCTTTTTGCAAAGAGATTTACAATTTGTCTTAAAATGTTATTAGTAAGAAATATTAATTATAAGCATCTCACTGACCAAAAGAAATCCTGACTAGAATCACTGAAATTCAGAACTTGAATGTACCTTAGAGCTCATGTCTTCAGAGAATAACAAAATGTTAAAGCTGTTAAGGACCCTAGAGATTATCCAGTCCAATCCCTTGCTTTAATAGATGAGGAAACTATACCATCTTCTTAAATGAAAAAACAAGTAAATAAGTTGTATCTGAAAAGGCAGTTACATTGAAATATTATACAATACATGTACAGTGTCATTGATGCCCAATTCACCGGTTTGTATTTGTGAAAGTTGAATCCACAGTGACTGAAGGAAGCATCGCTCAGACTATAACATATACACTTTGGGTAGCACAGGACAGCCACTAGTATTTATAAGATTCGGCAAGAGGTAAAAGATGAAGAGATATATTTGGAACATATGTAGAAACCAAAATTTTTTCACAGGTCTTTCTCTTTGGGTGAGTATCATTTTTGGCAAGCAGAAAAATGTAATGACTTGCCTGAAGTTAAAAATTAAGGCAGTCAGAATTTGAACCTAGGTTTTTTTGTTTACAAATCTAATATTAATTATATATGTATATGTATATATACACATATATACATACACATACATATATACACATACAGCTGTGTATATATGCACAATTATATACACAAAGACACATCTTGTAAATACACATATAAAACAATGAAGTTATGTGGAATTTTCTGGGCTCAAGACACCTAAAACTAAAACTGGAATTCCCTGAACCTCCTGAGACTGGCCTAAATACAAATCAGGCCATTCTATAAGTCCCAGGCAGCCCAGGGTATCTCATGGCTGAGGTATTCTGTCGGAACAGACACAGAACAACAGATACCTAAAAGGTCTACTACTTCATTGGTGTATGTTCATTGGCTATCTGCAGCAATGGCATCCAAAGGGCACTAAAATGTTATTAAAAAAAAAATCCTAATCAGCTCAAATAATACAGTTTCTTGGTTTTGTGATTTCTTGACATATGATTGTACCATGTCTCCAGGCTCATCCCACTGAGGGAAGAATGAAAATGAGCTCACTACTTAGGATTACAAAAATTAGATAATAATAAACAGGAAAGTAGGTAGATTGTTAAACAAAGAATTTTGTTTCTTATTAAGCTTACTTAGTTTGCTTCTTTGTCAAAATTCAGGTTGAATTGCTAGTTTATTTTGCCAAACTGTTATTAAGATAAGGCACTTTCATGGGGAAGGAAAGATAGGGATAAAATATAAATATATTATACAAGTTAAATTAAATATTATACAAGTTTATTTATTCATCTATCTTTTTATATAAATTATTTATTCAGGGTCAATCAATTAGGGAGAATGATCCTTATATAAGAAGGCTCCAGACTATAAAAAGACTCCTCAAACAGGCAGGTGCCTATCCTGCACCTGTCAATTTAGTTCATGAGATAAGGTGCATTCTATAACATCGATCCAATTCTCTCAACATTAGACACAAAGCAAGTGTCTTATCTTGAATTCTATCCTTATCCTTTTGCCAGGCTGCCCCTCCAACAAAAAAATAACCCTCTTCTCTAAAATGTCTATCTCCTCAAATGGTATTCTGCAGGGCTCCATAACTAGGATATTCTCTGTGGAATTCCCTTCCACATGCCTTTTTTAAACTGATTTCCTTATGCATCATAGATTTTTCAATAGGTTATACTTTCTACTTACTCTACTTATACATTTTCAGATGAATGAGTAAAATAATGTAAATGTGATTTTAATGTAATATACTGAAAAACAAATTTTCTTCACATTTAGTTACATGATTGACTCTTATTTTCCTCTTGAAGAATACCTCCAGAGGGTATGAAACAAAAATCCCCATTAAATTGTGATTTAACTAAATTTCACTGTAGGATATTTAAGCTCATAGTATAATGCTAACATGAACTCAATTTCAAGATAAAACTAATAATAGAGGGAAAGGAGCATGCTGGAATTTTGTTTGTATATTATTTCAAATAAATATGCTACTGGTTAGGTCTTTAGAAATCTTCCATGGTATGATACATAGGGACCTAGATTAGAGTAAAAAACTTTAATTCTAGTTCTTGCTCTGCCTCTTAATAGGTGAATGACATTAGGAAAGTAACACAATATCTTTTTTTTTTTAATTTTTTTAATTTTTTAAAGCAATTGGGGTTAAGTAACTTGCTCAAGGTTACACGGCTAGTCATTTGATTTATGCGTGGGTGCTCATTTTCTGAGGCCGGATCTGATCTCGGGTCATCCAAACTCCGAGGCCAGCGCTCTTACTCACTGCTCCACCTAGCCGCCCCTTTAGGGCAATTGGGGTTAAGTAACTTGCCCAAGGTTACACGGCTAGGTTTTTGTTTGTGCGGATTAGGTGTCGGAGGCCGGCCGAACTCAGGTCCTTCTGATTCCAGGGCCGGCGCTCTATTCACTGCGCCACCTAGCCGCCCCGTAACACAATATCTTTGAGCTTCATTTTCCTCGTATGAAAAATGGGGATAAGATACTGCCTAAGACAGCCTGGGTTGCAGACAGACTAAGGCCAGAGAGTTGCCCAAAATGGAACTGAGGCCCAGAGTTAGGGATTGGAGTTGGCTGTGGGTCTTTGGAGAAGGAGTAGGTCAGAGTCAAGGAAGTTTTGAGTCCACAGGACAGGATTCTTCTTAAATTAGGCAGGTACACCAAAGACTTGAATAATGAGAAATTTAAGACTTGGCTAGAATGTATTCAGAGAAGTAGGTGTGAAAACTAAATAATCAGAATACTTGGATGAATGAGACAAAATAAGAGAGGCAGGTTCTAGGATATGGGTAGCAATGCCTTCTGGGAGTAAGCAGGTCAGGGAAAAATTCAAAGAGAGGGAACTGAGTCAACATGGCTAGTTGGACTGGCATGTACATATGGGGAGGGGAAGGAAGGGAAACATCTCAGGACTAAGAAATCAGAAGTGGCTAGATGAGTCAGCAGCTGGGATGAGGTCAGAGACAACAGCTGGGATGCTCTAAGAGGGGCTCGTTGTGCCAGTGGGGGGTTGCTGCCAAGTGTCTTTTAAGTGTATAGTTCAGGGCTTCTCAGGCAGCTTGGCTCTGGGTAGTAGTGGTGGGAAGACTTGTTCTGCTCCACTGGGGTAATACAGATCTCCGGGGTTTTATGACCTTTGGTTCAGTAGTCCTCCAAGTTTGTCTTGGGTGGTGGTGCCAGCATTTAACAGAGGACAAAATGAAGAAATGGTGCTGTCATGGCCCGAATGAGTACAAAATACCTCAAATTCCCAGAGTTGCCCTAGTACAATTAGTCTCCCAGAGCAGTGAACCACTCCTTTTGGGAATTTACACAGCACCTTCACCAATACTTGCCCCAACTATCTTCTGGGTTTTGGGGTTTGTTTTTTTGGTTCAAAACCTGTAATTTCATCAGTGGGGTACTCCAAGTGTGGAAGTTTCCTCCAAAGATGAACACTAGCAAAACACATAGGCAAAAATGGGGAAATGCTTGGGGCACTTAGAAGATAAGTGATTTGCCTATATACACAAAATCAGCCCAGAATTCCTGACTCCAGGGCCAGCTTTCTATGCATGATGTTTTGCTGCTTCTTATCTTATTGTGAGGTATTAAATGACAAATGAATGTGAAAAGGCTTTGGAAACTGTAAAATGATTTATCAATGTCAGGTATCAGTTTTAACAGAATTTCTGGAAAATAGTTATAAAATTGTTATAAAATCATTTATATATTTACGTATGAAAGAAAAAGTGGACAAAACATGACTGAGATGTATAATATTATAATTCTTTATTATAAATTATGACAATTCATATAACTTGAAATATCACTAAATAATATTGCTAAACATTACTACAATATTTACACAAAATTTCAGTTGTGACTTACCTAAAGTTCCTTAACTCTAACTAGAAAATCTAATGTATATTTTAACACCAGAATAATATATTCAATAATCGATTTTTAAATATCTCCTTTTCAACAATGCTACAGTACATTATATATGTGCATATATACATATGATACTATAAATAAAAATACTATAGATATATACACATGTAAATACATATGTATATGTGTGTGTATTCAAACTTTCTATACCACATACCCTGGAAAAGTTGGGCAACCTCTGACGGAAATTTACATGAGACATAATCACAGATCATTAGTATTAGAAGATACCTCATAAGTATTTAGTTCAACCTCCTGATTTTGCATGTGAGGAATCTAAGACCTATAAGAGGAAGTGACTTGCCTACGATCATATAGTTAATTAGCGGTAGATAGAACTAGACCCCTCTGCCTACTTTAGTTATTATGAAGCTGCCAGAAAGTAGAAAGGATAAAAGATAATAACTTAAGTCACAAAAAGGAATTTTCAAAGAAAACAAACAATTCTATTTGGTCTCAAAGGGTATCTTAAAATTAAGTTCTTTTCAATTTTGCTTAAAACTGTGGGCATAAAAACTTTGTAGTTGGTAAAAGGCATTATATGGCATTATTTTAAAAGTAGGTCAAGAAAGAAAAGAAGTAATATGATATTTTGGTTTTTTGTTTATATTGTCATTGCATCTTTTTTCCTGGTTCTGCTCACTTTACCCTGCTTTAGTTCACATAAGTCTATCCATACTTTTCTGAATTTTTCATATTTGTCATTTCCCATGGCGAAGTAATATTTCATTACATTCATATACCTCAGTTTATTTATCTAATTAATATCTATTTTGTTTTCGGTTCTTTGTAGCCACAAAAATTACTCTATGAACATTTTGGTGTATATGATGAATAGCAACTTCTTTTCTTGATGTATATACCTAGCAGCAGGATCTCTGGGCCAAAGAGTATGGGCATTTTAACAACTTTTTGTTGTAATTTCCAAATTATTTTCCAGAATGGTTGGAACAATTCACAGTTCTACCAACAGTATAGTAATGAAACTGTCTTAGTTCTATTTTTACCTTTTGTCATTTTTTAAAACCTCAGAGCTATTTTGTTTTACATTTCCCTTATTATTAGTGATTTGGAACAATTTTTCATACTATTGTTAATAGTTTTCAATTCTTTTGAGAATTGTTTTGTTTTGTGGGTTTTATATAGCCTGGACAACTACAACAGCTTAGAATTCCTACCTTTCTTCAAGATCCAGCTTAAATGCTAACTCCTGTGCAAGTCCTTCCCTGATCTTCCTAGTTGTTAGTGCTCTAGCAGCACTCTGAAATTACATTTTATTTCCTTTTTATTTGGCATTTATTTATCTGTAGACATGCTGTTTGCTCAAAATAAAATGTCAGCTCCTCAAGGGTGTGGATTGTTTAATTTTTGAATTTTAATTCCAGATGTTAAACCCAGTGCCTGGCTCATTGTAGGTACTTTTAAAATGTTTGTTGAATTAACCTGAAATAAGATGAATAGAGCCTCTAAATCTATTCACCAACTATTGCTTATCCCAAACTCTACCCTAAAAAATCTTTCCCAAACCTATCTATCTAGTCTAAGGCATAACTCACCCAGAAAATGGAGACTACAACAATTTTTTGTTTTTAAGAAACATACAAATTTGTACAGAGTTAAAATTAAGGGTTGGATCAAAATTTACTAAACTTCAGATGAATTTTTAAAAAGCAAGAGTTAGCAAAAATTATTTCAAGCAACACAAAAAACTGACTTAAAAACAGGCCAAAAAAACCCCTATATTATGTTTAAAACTACCATAGAAAATTATATAATATCAATAATGAAAAAAAATATGCATCTAATGGCATAGTGTCTAAATACTTAAAAGAAAAGTTCACTTAATTATAGGGAGAAATCAAAAGCAAAAATATCATAGTTGCAGGCTTTGATATGCCCTTACAGATCTGAATAAATCTAACAAAAAGATAAATAAAAAAAGAAGCTAAATCAACAAAAAGATAATTAAAAAAGAAGTTAAATTCCTGAATAAAATTTTAGGAAAAAAGTTAGTTATAACAGATCTCTAAAATTACTGAATTGGAAAAGAAAGGAAACTATTAATTTCTTAGTTGTGCATGACATATTTTTAAAAATTGTCCATGTGTAGAGCAAAAACACACCAAACCCTCACAAATAAATGCAGAAAAGTAGACATGTTAAATATAACCTCTGCTGATCACAATGCAATAAAATAATATAATCACTAAAGAGTCTTTGAAGAAAGAATTCAAACTGAAGTGGAGATTACATATATCAAACCTAGAGAATTTTTTGTTTTAAAGAACAAATCATAGAATTAATAATTTGATTAAAGAAAATTACAATGATGAGATATTATACCAAATTTTTGGGGATGTTGCCAAAGCAATTCTTAGGGAAAATTTATCTCTAAACACTTTCATCAACAGAAGAGAGAAAGAACAAATCAATAAATTGAGAATGCAACTAAAAAAACTAGAAAAGCACCAAATTAAAAAAAACACAACTCCAATTAAACACAAAAATAAAAATTCTGAAAATCAGAGGTCAAAAAAATTACTGAAATGAATAAAAGTAGGGATTTGTTTTAAAAAATGACAAACTACTAGCTAATATGATTTTTTTTAAAAGGTAAATCAAATTGTCAATATGAAAAACGAAAAAGGAGAATTCACAACAAATGAAGAAATAAAGTTGTTATAAACTATTTTGTTCAATTACATGACAGCAAAAATGATCAAATGAAATGGATAATTACAAAAATGTAAACTACTCACACTAGTAGAACAAAAAACCAGAGACTTTAAATAACCTAACCTCAGAAAAAGAAATTTGAAGAAACTGCAAAGGAACACCCAAAGAAAATAATCTCAGGAGCAGATAGATTTACAAGTGCATTCTAAATCCATTATCATGGTGAATGTTTCTCTATAATCCTGGGGCTGGTGAAATCATTTATTTGAATTTAAGAATTCTATGCTACCATGGGCTAATCAGATCAGGTGTCCACACTAAGTCTGGCAATAATACGGTGAGTCCCTGGTAGTGGTGTTCCACCAGACTGCCTGAGAAGGTGAATCAAACAGGAAACAGAACAGGCTAAAGCTTCTGTGCCAGTGAGTATTGGGAATGGGCCTTTGGATGGCCTTTACATTTTCAGTCCGGGCAAGGTAGGGAGAACTAGTCTTATTTGAAAAAAAAAAAAGTTAATTCTAACATTCAAAGAATAATTAACTGAAATTTTGCATTAGTTATTTCCAAAAATATGTAATGATAGCATCCTATCAAACTCTTTCTATGAAATGAATATTACCCTCTACTTAAACTAAGGGAGAAAGAAGTCAGAGGAAGAAAACTATAGGCCAAGATTCAAATCTGCTCCACCAACTGTTCTGTATACCTGTAAGTTAAGAATGGTTTTTACATTTCAAATTAAAGAATGTGAAGACCATTCTTAGCATATAGGCCATACAAAAATAGGTTATGGGCTGGATTTGACCTATGAGTAGGCCACACTTTGTCAACCCTTGCTAACAACCAATATTGGTAATGAATATTGTTGCAAAAATATTGAATAAAACATTATCAAAGAAGCTCTAGCAATATAATAAAATATTCCTTTTATTTTAAAAGCACTAGAAATCAAAGGAATAAGTGGATCTTTCCTCAATATGGTAGATACTATCTATCTAAATCCAACAAGAGGTATCATCTATAATGGAGAAACACTAGAGGTTTTTCCAGTAAGATAAGGGGTAAAGTAAGGGTGTCCACTGTCATTATTTGATATAGTTCTACAAATAGTAGCTTTAGTGGAAAGATTAAAAAAAAAAGAAAGAAAGAAATTCAGGAATAAGCACAGGCAAAGAAGAAACAAAATCATCACTTTTTCATATGATATGATGATTTACTTAAAGTCATGTAGGAATTCAACTAAAATTAATATAAAACAAGTATTAACTATAACTTTTGCAAAGTAACAAGACATAAAAAAGCTAACAAAAATCTTCAGCTTTTCTGTACATTACCAACAACCCCTCCCCACCAAAAAAGGGAAATAAAGAAAAAAGAATTAAATTTAAAATTACTATAGAATGCATAGTAGAAAATCGGAGAATTCATGTTTGGGCTGTGTTAATATAATAACATTGCAATACTACTTACAATAATTTATAGATTCAGCACCATATCATACCACCAAAGAACTAGTTTACAGAATGAGACTAAGTTTTGATAAAATTTATTTAGGGGACTAAAACGTCAAGAATCTCAAGGGAAACGGTGAAAACAAGTGGCAAGGAAGAGGGTCTAGCAATACCAGTTTTTAAATGACACTAGAAAGCAGTAATCACTAAAATTACTGGACATTGGTAAAAACATAAAAAGGGATTAGGGATGTAATATCCAGAATAAATCACATACAGTAGCATAATGTTCAATAAACCTAAGAACACAAATTATTGAGTCAAAGAATTTTTTTTAACTGCTGGAACATTTGGAAAATAGTCTTGGAGAAATCAGGATCAGATCAAGATGCCATACCATATACCATAATAAGTTCTAAAGAGATACATCTTTGTTTCCTGAATACAATTCTGGGTGATTAGAAGGATAAAAAAACCATTTTTTCCTCAGGGGATGACCAGACAGCAGAGACTGATATCATCATTTACATTTCAACCAAAAGAGAAAAGTTTTCAGGTACAAAATCATTAATTTATTGCACAGTAACAACAAAAAATTGCTATTAAAAATAAAGGAAAAGTTACCTCTTCCTGATAGCTGGTCCTGTAGGCCATCTCTAGATCCCGATCCAAGAAATTCAAACTCAGCTTATTAATAGGTGGCTTAAAGAAGTAGTCTTTCATCAGACTAGAAATGAGTAATGAGAAAATAACAGTAGTAGTTATGTTGACTATAAATAATATTATAAATGGTAACAAAGATATTATTTATAAAGGGTGTCATGAAATAGAAATCTAAACTTTGTATATTGTTTCTTTAACATTGTTCTTTTTGTCTCTGTACAAGTCCTTTGTATGCCTAAATACAAGCGTTTCTTATATTCCTCAAGTGCTAAAGAAAGACCATTAGTTTAGTTATAACATAGAACAATTGAACCTTACTCTGGAAAACACATTAGCAATAGTCAGCATTACAAGAAAGTATATACAGTTTATTTGTTACACAAACACCATATAAGACAATGCAAAATGTTGACGCGCTCTTTTCATTATTATGCCGAAAATGTTTATATTGATTTGGATGATTCAAATTCAAGCTAAAAAATAATTTTGTGCTGGTGATAGGGATGGGGACTGCGGTACCTGGAATTTCACTGGTGTAGGGAACTCTTTAGTAAGGAAATTCCCTCTATCAATGCAGGCCAGTTCATTCTTTTGTAATTTGCATTCTTTTCAACTTGCAGTTTTAGAGAGTTGCCTGAAGTCCTGGGAGATTAAATGATTTCCCCAGATAACACAGTTAGTAGAAACCTTGAAACCTGGTTGGGGCTCCAAGTCTATCTCTCTGATAATATTATCTAACTAATTATAGAGTAACAATATTAACTAACAGTAATTGCCAATGTACAAAATAGAAGATGTTACTACTAAGCTGAATCTGTAACAGGGTATGATTTTTGATACAACTGTCCTATGTGCTATCAGGACCTATTTGTATAAAACTAGACATGGTTACTTTTTATTTGTAGTAGTGAAAACTGGAAACAATCCATATGTATTAACAATTGAGGAATAGTTGAAAAATGTATGTTATATTAATATACTAAAATATCACAGTGCCATTAGAATAATAATTATGAAGCACACAAAAATATGTAAAGACCTTTGCAACATGGGGTTAGTGTAACTTGAAGTATACATTTATTAAGTGCTTACCTTGTGCCAGTCATTGTGCTAACAATGATATATTTTTTAAAGAGGAAGAAAATATTTAAGTCAGGTTGTAAATCTTCATACAAACTTTGGAAGGCACACAGAAAAATATCAGTTGTTAATTCATTTGGTTAACCCTTGCTAAATGTTAGGAGTTTTATATAATTTTGCACATTTATTTATTTTTATCAAATTTATGATCATTTTAAAAGCCTCAAGAGCACCTTGTTTCCATTTGATAACTCATGAGGAACTTAAGGGAAAGTTTTTTCTTTGTTTTTGAAATTTTAAGCTTATTCTATCAGATTATTTCTTTGTTAGGGAGTACTAACTGTAGTCACTTAGTTTCAAGTTAATAGATTCTATTTTCTATGTACATGAACATCATTTTGTTCCCTTGACAGTTGCTCCAAAATAGTTGTGCATATACCAGATTTTGAATAATCAAGTGAATGAACATATGTAAAGTGCTTTGCAAACCTTAAAGCATTATATAAATGCTATTATTATTAGCAATAATAATAATAATAATACTGCATATTAAGTATACAATTTGGGAAGCCTGGGGATATAGTTTTTAAAAATCTTAAGAGGAAATCTTTAAGTGCAGAATCCTTTTGTAAAGTAAATAACTCCCCTTTAACTGTACATTCACATGCTCACATTCTATTTGCTTACATTAGAGTCATATGCATATGCCTGGAGAAGACACACATAATAAGGAACACAAGAAAGTTCCACCTCTGGTGCCACTGGTTGGGTAACCCTGGCCAGATCCCTTAAGCTCTCCATGTTAAGCCTCTAGGTTGCAGAGCTATCAGTTTGCACTGATGTATACCTACACCAATGAAATCACGGATCAGGTAATTTCTTTAAAGAGGTTATTAAACAAAAAAGGAGGTATTTTCAATTTAAAAGTTTTACTATGATGAAATCACTTCCACCTTACCTGTCTTCTTTAATAACATCAACAAAATGAGCATCTGTCTTCTCTCGAATGTTCTTGAATCTCAGTGGAAGGAGAGCAGATTGGTCCAAGCTCACCCCTGCCCATCTTCCCTTCTCTTGTAACATCTCATACAACGATGTCTGACTATTGGTGAGCTTCTCTTCCTGAGGAGGATTCAAAAGTCCATTTTGGGCCTTTGGACTATGTCCTCCAGAAGCCTGCTTTATAACAAGAAAAACAAATAAAGAAACTTAAAATATTTTAGTATAGGCATATTATGTATACTTTAGAATATATGTTACATGCATATTACATAAAGGCTAATGAACATATCATTATCATCATTCAGAAATCATACTGATTGAAAATATACAAGTTCTTAAGGACCTGGATAGATTTATAGATCCATGAGAAAGTTAAGAGACATTCATGGAACATCCCTAAGCTAACACAACTATGCTTACAAAGAAAAAGGTCCTATGATCCCACTGTCTACGAAAATGCTGAACTTCAGTAGATTTAACAGTTTGATAATTTATGGCATTAAAAAGGTTATATGCCCCTGTATTAGTGAGCTTCTTCATATAGAGAACCTTTTCTAATATATCACCACATCCTTTTTGAAAGTTCCTCCTCCCTTGATTTTAAAGACACTGCACTTTTCTGGTTCTCCTGTGACCTCTTTCAATGTTCCTTCTACTTATACTCACTCCTCTTCCTGTCTTGGTGTAAATGGAGATGTCCTCTCAGCTCTCTGCCACAGCTGCAGTCATTCCCTCATCGGGCTTGTGGCCTCACTCTTAGGCTGCATCTTGGCTAATAACATTAAGTCGACCTCCTCAGCCCAGCCTTCACAATGGTTTCAGTCTCATTTTCCAACTGCTTTGGTCTATGTGCACTTAGATATTCTGCAATCACTTTAAACCCAACACTTGTCAAACTAAACTCAGTCTCTCTTTATCTCATTTGAGACACCCTTTCAAACTTTCCCAATTCTGAATAAGGGCTAATACACTGCATGACAGAGGTAGCTTTGTCTTTGTATCCCCAGCACCCAGCACACTGCCTTGGACAGAGCAGACACTTAATTAAGTACTTGATGAATTGAAAAGAATGTTTATCCTCAAAGATCTCAACAAGTTAGAATATAGAGCCATATCTAACAAAATAAAGTTTGATAAGAATGAATATAAAGTTCTATACTTGTTTTTAACCAGCTGCACAAGTACATGTGAAGAGACCTGCTTCATATAAGTCAAGGTATGACAAAGCAGCTGAAACATCTAATAAGAACTCTGGCTTTAGGAGAAACATAGCATGTAGAAGCAGGGAAACAACAGGTCCATGTCCCTCTGCATAACTCAGATGACCTCTGGAGTTTTATGTTTAGTTCTGGGCACCAAGCATGGTGAGGTCAAGGGACACAATGCCCAGATCAAGAGTGGTGGAATTCAATTCAATTCAGAAAGAATTTACAGTGTCTTCTATGTGTTAGGCACAAAGCAAGAATTACTGATACAAAAATTCAAACAGTTCCTATACTCAAGGACCCAATATTCTACTGGTGATATACGACATCTACATTGATGAGTGGACACAAAATATATACAAAGTTATTTCCAAAGTCAATAGAAAAAAATTTCTTTCCAAAGTTGAAGAAAATGGACTGAATGTTTAGTTTGAAGAAGAGAACATGTAGGTGGGACCTGATAGCCATCTTCACATATATGAAGTATGCTTTTGAAATGTTGTTAATAGAAAAAGAATTCATTTCATTTTATTTCATTTTCTTATTTCCTATAATTTGTTTCCATAATTACAATACGATCAATGGACAGAAGAGGCAGAGAGGCAGATTTAAAATGTATAAAAGGAAAATGTTCCTAACAGTCATTCAAAAGTGGAACGGCCTATCTTAAGAGTTACTGAGTTCTCCTAACACTTTAGATCTCTAAGCAAAGGCTAGATTAGCACTAGTCATGGGTAGCGTAGACAAGCTTCTTGTTGGGATAGGATATGGACTGTTAACCCCAAAAGTCCTTTCCATCTGTGGGTCTATGACTCTCTGAAGGCCCCCTCTGCCTAAAACTAGACTATAATAATAGCCTCCTAACTGGCCTCTCTCTTCTAGTCTCCTCTCCATTCTACTTTGCACACAGAAAATTATTGTTCTAATTTCATATTACTTCCCTGCTTAAGACTTATTGGGGCTTCCTATTGCTTTCTGAGTCAGACTCTGCTTGGCTTTTAGTGGACAGTAGAATTTGTTTCTGCCCATAAGTCACTATACTTTCTGCTTTTTTGTTAAAACTTACCCTATGCTACAAGCAAGTTGGTCTGAACTTGGCCTAGTCATTCCTATCCAACAATTTTGTTCGTACTATCTACTTTGACTGGAATGCCTTCCTCATCATCTTCTCTTGTTGAAATAATCATAGTTTTCTGCAAACATCTATGGTTTGTAAAGTACTTTTTCATGCAACACTGAGTAGTGCAAATAATATTATTACTATTTTGCAAATGAGTATAATGAGGCTCAAAACTATTAAGTGACTTACCCATGGTCAAACAACTACTTGAGTGTTATAGTTATGATTCAAACCTAGGTCTCCTGATTCTAAGTCCAGTACTTTCTACTACACTAACCTGTCTTTACAATTATAATTCACATACATTTATTCATTCATTCATTCATTTATTTGTTTGTTTATTTATTTATTCATTCACTTATTTATTTATTTATTTTTGGAGGGCAATTGGGGTTAAGTAACTTGCCCAAGGTCACACAGCTAGGTTTTTGTTTGTGTGTGCTTTTTAAGTGTGTGAGGCCGGATCCGAACTCAGGTCCTTCTGACTCCAGGGCCGGTGCCCTACTCACTGTGCCACCTAGCCGCCCCTTATAATTCACATTTATATAGCACTTAAAGATTTTCAACAACCCTATGTGTTATATACAGCAAATATTAATAATATCATTTTCTTTTTGAAGAAACTGAAACTCAAAAAGATTAACCGAATTGCCCATGGCAATAAAGGTTATAAACAACAGAAATGAGATTCAAACCTAATTTTCCTTTCAGGTCCAGACATCTAATATATGACCCCTGAGATTTATAGAAAAAGAAATGAACAAAGACAGCACAGTTAAATTAGGAGGCCAGTATGACCTAACCACATGACATCTCTGGCTATATGAATGAATGCTGGTTAATGTTTGGGTCTACCCGATTGTGAAAGTACATTCTTTTCCATGAAACTGCTGAAACTGAGAATCATTATCAATGATGTAAACCTGGAGTCAGATGAGAACAGTGAATAGATTCAATAGTTCTTGAAAATGTGGTCTAATATTTCTAACTAACTTATTAAAAACTGTTCAGTAACTAACTCTAGGTAGAGGGAGAGGGAAGAAGTATTTATAAAGCATCTATTAAGTGTCAGGCACTGTGTTAAGTGATTCTTTTTTTTTTTTTTTGGAGGGTGGAAGGCAGGGCAATTAGGGTTAAGTGACTTGCCCAAGGTCATACAGCTAGTGTGTCAAGTGTCTGAGGCTGGATTTGAACCCAGGTCCTCCTGACTCCTAACTCTGGGGCTGCTGCTCTATTCACTGCTCCACCTAGCTGCCCTGTGCTAAGTGATTTTTGAAGAAATACTATATCCTTTGATCTTCACAAACAAATCTGGGAGGTATTTGAGGAAACCGAGGCACACAGAAGCTAGGTGACTTGCCCAGAATTACATAGCTAGTAAGTATCTGAGGTCAGATTTGAACTCAGGTCTTCCTGATTCCAAGCCCTGCACTCTATCCACTGTACCACCAGCTGCCTTACCTAGTTATACATTAGGTATATATGTACCTTTTAATGAATCATGTTGAATCACAGACTTTTGGATTGGGTGAACTTTAAACTCAAACTGTACTAGAATAACAATCTTCTTTACACTACATACCTAAAAGATGGTCATCCAGTCTTTACTTATAGACCTCTAGTGAATGAGGACCCACTAGTTCCTAAGAAAAACCATTCTATATTTGGGCAGCCTTCATTATTAAGAATTTTTTCCTTGGATAAAGCTTGATTCTATTTCTTTTGACTTCTGATTGCATTTGTACTAATCCTTTCTAAAAATCTATATTTATGAATGATTAATAGACTTCACAAATGTTTTCAATTTTAAAAAATCAATGTGGCTCCTGTACATACAGATATCTGATGTTATGGTTCACTACTGAAAAAACTTGGATGTCACTGGTTCTAAGGCCTAGTTTGAAATACTTCCTTTACAGATCTTCTCCTAATTTCTTAGTGTACACTAAACTATAAACTCTCATAGTACTTATAATACATACCATACCATTCAGATGAGCACTTAATTGTTTTCTATTCACATATGCTGGTTTTGTTTCTCCCTTACAAAACCGTGAGTTCCCAGAAAGCAGGAAGATGTTTTATCCTTAATCTGTAACTCATACAACATGTACAGAATAAGAGTGCCCTATTCTTGATAGACTCATTCAGAATCAGTGGGACTGGAAAAACTTTTGTGATGTTACCTAATAAAGTGATCTTCACCTGCTCAGAAGCAAGCAAATTAAGGTTTACCTTAGAAAGGTTCAACCGTGGATTAATGGAAAAAAGGGAGCTTTAACAAGCAAATTACCTTGATATTATTTTTATGCTCATCTTGAGAGCCATTTTGAATTGCTCCTTCTTCAGGACTGGCTTCACAGTTGGGAGCAAATGTAACACCACACGAAGGACATGTCTACAAGAAGAAAAAATTTCAAGACATATACTAAAAAAATCACCAGTAGACAATTCAGTTTCACTGCTACCTGTAATCATATAAAATGGATGTACAAAAATGGAAAACATTTAATTCAGTCAGAGCACTCCAGTCAAGTTGGCAACATGGTAGATATAGATAGCAGGAAGGCAGTTTCACCATGAACTTATCAAAAAACAACAAAAAGAAACACTAAAGTTAAGAAAAGCAGCTTTAAAAAAACAAAGAAAAAAATCAATCTGAATTTAAAACATTCAAAGATCAAGAAGAATACTAGTGGGCAGCTAGATGGCACAGTGAGTAAGAGCGTTGACCCCGGAGTCAGGATGACTCGGGATCGGTGCTGGCCTCAGAAAATGAACACCCACACATAAATAATGACTGGCCGTGTAACCTTGAGCAAGTTACTTAACCCCAATTGCTTTAAAAAAAAAAAAGAATACTAATAAAAAAATTTTTAAATGATAGAGCAACTATACCCCTAAAGTCCAGAAACAAAACAAATAGAAAAAGAAACAATATAACTTGAAAGACATCCTTAAATTAAAGAAATTATGCAAGAGTTAACACTAAAAAGGAAACTACAAAATCAAATAGAATTTGACAAAAGTTTAAAAAACAAGATAAAACCAAAGAATTAAAAGATGTAAAAAAAAAGTCAAGAAAAAGAACCCAATATGGAGACTATCATAGAAAACTTAAAAGAATAAATAGAATCACCCCAAATCTGACTTATTACAGTGGAAACTAGGCTTACTATAGATTTACTACAGTCAAAACAGAACTGGGGGAAGTAAAGTTACAGAAAATTACTGAATTATCAAAAAAATTAGAAAACATGGAATCAAATGAGGAATGTAGAAGAACAATCACACAGAAGAAATCTTAGGATTTATGACATTCCTCCCAATTTAGAAAAATAAAAGAAATTGAATGGGACATTCCAGAAAATTGTCAAAAAACATTTTAGATGACAATTTACAAATAGAAAGAACTTATGGGACCCTGACAAGGAAGAATTCAATTCTCAATACTCCTAAACACTTCAGTTAAATTTTCACATTATATCAAGGGTGAAAAAATATCTCAAGCTTCCTGAAGAAAAAAATGAACTACCAAAGGACATTAATCAGAATTGCAGTAGATTTCTCAAGAAGGCCAAAGGACATTTGGGGAAATGCAATAAAACGCATACAAAATTAGGAAGCATAGGCCATAATCCCAGATAACCCACCTTACCTACCAAGCAAAGTTTGGTATACTCTTTCAAGGCAAGAAAAAAGTATATATGAATATGAAGGAGTACCATTGTGATTTAAGAAATGATGAAAGGGATGTTTTCAGAAAAATCTGGGAAGATTTATATGAACTGATGAAAAGTGAAGTGAACAGAACCAGGAGAATATGGTACATAATAACAGGAATATTGTGATTATAATCAACTATGAAAGAGCTAACTACTCTAATTAGTCAGATGATCCATGACAACTCTAAGAACTTATGATGAAAAATACAATCCATTTTCCAGAGAGAAAACTGAAGAACTCTTAAGTGTAGATTGAAGCATATTTTTTCACTTTTTTCTTTTTCTATAATTACACTTTATTTTTCTTGCTTTTTGTATATGATGGCTAGTATATATCTACTTCAAGGAAATCTTCCAACAATGACCAAACTTCCAGTCAAAAATGATAAGCACTTAAAATAATTCATCCTTCTAAAATCAAGATAAACCAAGTACAAACTACTAACAAAAAACTAAATAGCCTCTGAGGTCTCTTTTAGTTCTCAGTCTATGATCCTAGAATGCCTAAAAGTTTCATAAGGTTATTTCAGAGAAACAGAAAACAAGTAGGAAAAAAGTCCCAAGAAAGAGAAGAAAATAAGAACAAGAAGCAAGTAAGAATAAGAAACAAATCTGTAGCTTCGATAAAAGTAAAGATTACTATACAATTACAGAGTGATTTGTGATTCTGTTAAGTCTACCCCATTTCAGGCCATGTACTCTATCTATAGTGTCATCTAGCTGTTTCTACAAATACACAGATGAATGAATGAATAAAAGAAACTACATACCAACTTAAATTAGTAATTAGAGGGTTATTTTTTAATGCTCATTTTAATGATGTCTAACACTGATTTTTTTAAAAATTTGAGTTCTAAATTTTCTCCTTCCCTCCAGCTCCTCCCCTACCCATTGAGAAGGTAAGCAATATAATACCCATTATAAATGTAAAGTCATACAAAACATTTCCATACTAGCCATCATACACAAAAAGCAAGAAAAATAAAATGTAATTATAGAAAAAGAAAAAAGTGAAAAAATATGCTTCAATCTACACTTAAGAGTTCTTCAGTTTTCTCTCTGGAAAATGGATTGTATTTTTCATCATTAGTTCTTAGAGTTGTCATGGATCGTCTAACTAATTAGAGTAGTTAGCTCTTTCATAGTTGATTATAATTACAATATTCCTGTTATTATGTACCATATTCTCCTGGTTCTGTTCACTTCACTTTTCATCAGTTCATATAAATCTTCCCAGATTTTTCTGAAAACATCCCTTTCATCATTTCTTAAATCACAATGGTACTCCACCATATTCATATACCTTAGCTTGCTTTGTCATTCCCCAGTTGATGGACATCCCTTCAACTTTCAATTCTTTGCCACCACAAAAAGAGTTGCTATAAATATGTCTGTACATATAGGTCCCTTTCCTTTTCCTTTGATCTCTTTGACCTATGGACTTAGTAGTGGTATTTCAGGGTCAAAGAGTATATACAGATTTATAGTCCTTTGGGCATACTGCCAAATTGTTTTCCCGAAAGGTTGAATCAGTTCACAACTCCACCAACAATGCATTAGTATACCTATTTTCCCACACCCCCTCCAGCATTTATCATTTTCCTTTTCTGTCATGTTAGCCAATCTTATAGGTATGAGGAGATACATTAGAGTTGTTTTAATTTGCATTTCTCTAATTATTAGTGATTTGGAGCATTTTTCCATGACTATTGATAGCTTTAATTTCTTCTTCTGAGTAGGAGAATGGCTCCAACTTGGTAATCATTTTCTCACTGATCTGTCTTCAAGAAGGGTACTGGATTTGGAATTATAACTATTCATTACACAGATATTTGAAGTCTAGATGTATGATTCTTTTGGGGGATCTGAATAAAAGCCACTTTTCCTGGTTACTCTATGGGCAGGTAATTCTTCCCCAGATCTGATAGGTAATAGCTTAATCTCAACTGGTCTGAAACAATACCACGAAACACTTATTGAACAAGTCAGTCACATATAGGAAACAAATATTTATCAAAGCAAGCAGTGAAATAGTAATGGGAAAGTTATGTAGAACTAAAAGTGCCGTGCTAGGTTGGCAAGGAGGGGAGATTGTCTCCATTTTGTTACTTACTAAGCACATTATTTCACTTGTCTGGGTCTTGATTCCTTCCTCAGTAAAATGAAAAGGTTGGATTATATTAGGAGTTCTTTTTTTTTCTTTTTTTTTTCAAATGCTTTATTAACTTCTGGTTTACATCATTCATTTCTGCCAGATTTTGAGTTACAATTTTTTTCCCCTACATACCACCCCAGAACAGCAGTCCCACAGGATATCCCCTCATCCAATCTGCTCTCTCCGATATCTTCTCCCATACTCCCTTTGACATTTCCATTAGGGCAAGGTGAATCTCTGTGCCCCAATGCCTATATATCTTATTTCCCAATTATATGTAAAATAGTATTAATAATAGTATTTATATATATTTAAGACATTTGATTTTAAAACATATTAGGAGTTCTTAAGATGGGATCTGTGAATTTGTTTTTTTTTTTATATTTTGATAACTATTTTCAATATAATTAATTTCCTTTGTAATTCTACGTATTTTATCTTACAAATTTGAAAACATTATTCTGAAAGAAGGGTCACTAGGTTTCAACAAATAGCCAAAGGAGTCTGTGACACACAAAAAAGGTAAGAACTAATAATAGCTTGCATTATTCTTATTTTACAGATGAGGAAACTGAGGCATACAGTAGTTATATGATTTGTTCAAAGTCACATGGCAAGTAAGTATTTGAGGCTATATTTGAACTCAGGTCCCACTGCGCCATCTTAACTCTATGATCCTTTTCATCTAAACAAAAACTTAAAATTTTATGATCCCCTAATTTCCTAAAGAGTGACCTTATAGTAAACAGGAAAGAGAAATCATAAGGAACTTATTAAAGTTGAACTATTTACACTCCTACATGGAAAGACAATATTGGTAACTCATGAGATTTTTCTCAGGATGAGGAGAGCTGAAGGGAATATTTGTGTCTATATATATGTACACATACATATATATGTATACATAGGTGGGGTATATGTGTGTATATATATGTGTATGGGTATATGTATGTACATGTATACATAGAGAGAGGGCACAGGATGAGTTGACTATGAAGGGATGATAGCTAAAAAATACAATTAAGAGGTGAGAGAGGAATATATTGGGAGAAGGAGAAAGGGAGAGATAGAATAGGGTAAATTATTTCACATAAAAGAAGCAAGAGAAAACTGTTACAATGGAGGGGAAGAACAGGAAAGTGAAAGGGAATGAGTCAACCTTACTCTCACTGAATTTGGCTTAAGGAGAGAATAATATACACACTCATTTGGGTATCTTACCCTACAGGAAATTAGGGGGGAAGGGGATAAGAGGGAGAATGATAGAAGGGAGGGCAGATAGGGGAAGGGGGTAGTCAGAAACAAACACTTTTGAAAAGGGACAGGGTCAAAGGAGAAAATAGAATAAATGGGAGGTGGGATAGGATGTAGGGAAATATAGTTAGTCTCTCACAACATAACTACTATGGAAATGTTTTGTGTATGTATAACCTATATTGAATTGCTCATTTTCCCAGGTGGGTGGGGGTTGGGGGGTGGTAAGAAGGCAGAGAATCTGGAGCTCAAAGTTTTAAAAACAAATGTTAAAAAATTGTTTTTATGTGCAACCTGGAAATAAGATATTCAGGCAATGGGGTACAGAAATCTATCTTGCCCTACAAGAAAGTAAGGGGGGGTGGCATGGGGGAATATAAGAGAACAGATTGGGGGAAGGGGTGTTCAGTATGTTTGCTATATTGGGGTGGGAAGTAGAGGAGAGACAGGGAGAAAATTTGTAACTCAAAATCTTGTGAAAATGAATGTTGGAAACTAATAAATAAATAAAAGAAATTTTAAAAGAGTCACCTTACAGATACTTCAGATGTCTGAAAGTGACCTTCACCATCTCAAAAGCCTTGTAGTTATAGACGTTTAGGAAGGTATATATAGCCTTTCTGTTCAAAAAGGACTGACAGCAAGTGCTACTGGTACAATAGACTTTTCTGTAGAGGCCTTGCCAGAGCTTAAACATAAACATAGTAGTTTTGCTTATAGCATACAAATTCTTTCCTAATCCTATTGCCCAGATTAATATAGTTTTCCAGTTAATCCTTCAATCTTTTCTTCCCCTCCAATCTACTCTACAGACTAATTTTTCCAAAGAACTCTGATAATGCCACTTTCCTATTGAAATGTCTTCAGTAACTCCCCATTACATATAGAAAAATGAAGTGCAAATTCCTTACCTGGAACTTAAGGCCCTCTAAACTATGATGCCAATATATCTTTCTGGTCTCTCTCTTCCACATCCCATACACACAACATTTTCTAGGCTGTTTTCTGTATACATGTCATACTTTTCTGACTCTGTGCCTTTATTAATGTTGTTCTCTCTGCCAGAAATATCCTTCCCTCTCATATCTACCCTTCATGATCCCATTCTTCCTCCAAAAAACTCCTGAAAAGTCACCTCTTCCTTGAAGACCTCTAATCCTCCAGAGTACTTTGTATCTCTCTCAACACAGGCTGTTGGGTATGGTAGGCATTCTACTAAGTTTAAGCTCTTTAAGGCCAAGGATTCCAAGCTACTTATCTTTGTATCTTTCCTCTCTATGTGCTTGAACAAACACTTAAATGCACCCTGTTAAGTCTACTACTTTAAAGGAAACCATTCAATCATCTTGCAAAGTGAATAGCTCCTTTGTAATGAAATAATCACTTTCTAATCTATCTGTTTTGGAAAACAGCTATATATTTATCGATCATGCTTACCATGTATCAGGAATAAACAACATTTATTTTATAGGGTTAGAAAAAATAACTAAATCCATTTGAAGGCACAAAAGGTCAAAAATCTCAAGGAAAAAAAATTTAAATGGGAAAGAAGGGAATCCATCAGTACCAAATCCTGAACTAAACTTGTTGAGTCGTTTCAGTGACGTCTGACTGTGTAACCACATTTGGGTATTCTTTTTTTTTTTTAAAGCAACTGGGTTAAAAGTAACTTGCCCAAGGTTACATGGCCAGTCATTATTTATGTGTGGGTGCTCATTTTCTGAGGTCAGATTCGATCCTAGGTCCTCCCAACTCCAGGACCGGCACTCTTACTCACTGCACCACCTAGCCACCATGATTTGGGGTATTATTAGCAAAGATACTCAAGTGGTTTGCCATTTTCTTTTCCAGACCATTTTACAGATGAGGAAAGGGAAGCAAACAGGGTTAAGTTACTTGCACAGAGACATGCAGTTACTAAGTAGCTGAGGCAGGATTTTGAACTCAGGTCTTCCTGAGTCCAGGCTAGACACTCTATCCACTGTGATACCTAGCACCAAAAACCTAAACTTCAAAGTAATAATTATCAAAACTAAAGAGGTAGAAGAGCAGAATTGATTAGATGCACAAAATATAGAAGGATAGAATAGAAAAAGGAGAAAAAAAGGAGGGAAAGGGTTATTGAAGCATCATTTTAAAAAATGCAGAAGCAGGATAGCTTTGAAAGTTACTAGATGAAATTATATAATTAAAAAGAAAAGTTAGCTATACATAAGAGAGATCTGCAGTCTTATATACAATTCTATTTTTCTGTTCTATTATTTTTGTGGAAATGCCCATTTTATTTGGTGTTTAAGTTCTGAATAAAAATAAACACACACACACACACACACACACACACACACACACACACAGTTAAACATTGAGGATACAAAGAAAAGTCAAGCTAGTCCCTGCCCTAAGAGCTCACATTCTATTGGGAGAGGTAACTATTAATTAGCTAGGTATATACAAGATATATAAACTATATGGGAGGGTAATCTTATAGGAGAAGAACCTAGCAGGAAAGGGTCTGGGAAAGGTCCTTTGAAGAAGGTAGGATCTGAACTGAGGCAAACAGGTATAGAAGAGGAGGGGGAATATTTCAAGGATGGTGAATAGATAGTACAGAGGAGTATCAGGTGACAAATAAGTAGGCCAGTGTGGCTGGATCAGAGTGCATGAAGGGGAGGACAGTTATCCCTTCCACAACTGTGACTCTCCCCATCACAGTTTCCATATATGTCATGGGTAGGCATAAGAAATTAAATGGAAATTTTTTGGAAGTTTTTTTTAAGCCACAGACAACACATGAGGGTCAGCAGACAACACAGAGCCTATGACCAAATACCCAAATTTTATAATAAGTACTGTAAACACCTTATAAAAGAAAGAAAAAATTCAGACTCCTCTAGTACAAAGCGGGACCAAAAAATTTTACACAGACTTTCCAGATTGCAGTGGGGTGCCATGACTCTAACCCCTGTGATATGGAAGAGGAAGTACAGTATAAGAATAATAGAAAGGTGAAAAGAGTCCAGGTTATAAAGAACTTTAACTGCCTAATAGGACTTGATATTGTGTACTGAGGTAATAATAGAGCCACTGGTGTTTAGTAAGGGAGGGGTCAAATCTATGCTTTAGGAAAATCATTCTGGCAGTCATATGGAGAATGGAATTGAATGGGGGGAGATGTGAGAGATTAACAGAGAGAGATTAACAGAAGACTGTTAGGTGAGCATGGAAGAGGACCTGAACTAGGATAGTGGCTGAATATAATAAAAAGCAATAAGCTTTGGCAATAGAGTGGAAACGTGAAGATTCACAAACAACTGTTAAAACATGTTGAATTTAAATTGCCTATGAAATATCCACTTTGAGATGTCCATAAGGAAGCTGGAAGTTAGAGTTCAGAAGAGAGACATGGGCTAGATCTATAGATCAGGGAATCATCAGCTTAAAGATGAGAACCAAATCCAAGGGAGCTGATAGGATCACGAAATGAGAGCGTATACAGACAAAGAGGAAAAAAGCCTAGAACAGAGTCTTGGGGGACATACCACCAGAGAGCATAGCAAGGGAGACTGAGTGGGAACAGGTAAACAGGTAGGAGTAGAACCTAGAATCCAAGGTGAAACAAAAAGGGGACACACTGAGAGGTTCTTTGGCTAGAGGGTTGGCCATACCATTTCTGGATAGGTTGGGGAAAAGGAAGTATTCTCAATAAACAGTACAGAGGAAAGCACAAAGAAGTAGGATTCTGGACTCCAGCATCCTACATCCAGTTCATTACGGTTTACAGTAATAATAATAATATTTACATAATGTTTTAAGTAGTACCAGAGGGCAATGTGAGAAAGCTTCAGGATGATAAATACAAGTTGGTAATACAGACTCTACTTAGACCTTCCCCTTCCCACCTTCCCACCTTCCCACCAGCAGGTGGGACTCTGTCCCAGGTCCCTTGGCTCTCAGCTTTTGACTGATCTTGCCAGGACCCAGGCTTCTAGGCCACTCCCCAGACCACTCCCTGCCAGGCCTCTGTGCTTATAAATGCCTTCTCTTATTTATTTCCCCCTATTGGAAGATACGTGTCTTGGAGGCAGGGGCTGTTTGGTTTATATTTGCTTGTATGAGATTACTGGTGTTTAGCATAGTGCCTAGAACATAGTAAGTAAAAAGCATATATGTTGCTGAAGGTACTGAATTTAGATATTGTTGAGAAAGTAAATCCAGTTGCTGCAACTGACAGACAAACATCAACATAGGGACAAAAGATAGCATATAGTTCTTAGAGAAAAAGCAAAGGAAAGGAAAACAAGGGAAAATCTTCCATTAGGGCTTTAGATGTCAGAAAAGTAGTCATAGCATTGAATGAATTACCACGTGTATGGAACAGATAAACCACAGGATGTATCACTTTGCACATATAATTGAATATGGACAGTATTGGATATTTAGAACCAAAAAATAAAGATGCCAATATATACATTAAGTTTTACGGTCCATTAAGTAAGGTGGATTTTAATGTGTAAGGTAGATTTTTGTTATTTTTTCTTAGAGTTTAGTTTCCCAGGATCCATGGCCATAACAATCTCTATTTTCTAGGCTCATGACTTGTAAACATCTCCACCACACTTGCACAGCATTATATAATGATAAATAACATAAACATCTGTGCTTAAATTGTGCTTAAATATCCACTATGACTGCATAGGTGAGGTAATATAAATTTGTGTGGCTATTGTTGGCAATATGCCTTCTTTGTCTGTTGCCCTATAAAGCAGGTGGATATTGGTCACTGAGTGGGGAATCCTTAGGGTTGAATGCACAAGGTGGAATGCTATGTGTGCCTTGATTAGCCCCCAAAAAGGCTTGGGAGGAATCTGTGTTTGCCTCAACCAGCCCCCACTGAGGCTTAAGGAGATTTAGGAATGAACAAGCTGTGCCTGTCTTGATTGACCCCATCAAGTCCTAGGAGTAGTTGCCTCTACTTCTTGCCCACCACTTTGAGAAGGGGGATTAGGGAACCTGTAGTTGTTGCTTCCATTATCAGCAACCCTCTTGTGAGAAGACTAGATTAGAATAAAGTAAGATTATTAACCTCTCTGAAGCTATCTTCCTGTCTGACCAGATCAAGAGTAAACCTATGCTAGTAACCCTCCTGTGTGCTAGTGTTACCTGTCTTACAGCTACACACATATACACACACACACAACACACCCCTTAGCAACACTACCTCTCAATGAGGAGACTGAATTTTGAAGTCCAACATAATGTCATTTCTTCCATGATACCTTCCCTGATCCCCTTTTAGTAAGGGCTTTCTTCCTTACAACTTACCTAACGCTTAGTTTTGCTTCTCCCTAATGTACTTCTTTTTTGGAGGCAATTCTGGTTAAGTGACTTGCCAAGGGTCACACAGCTAGTAAGTGTCTGGGGTCATATTTGAACTCAGGTCCTTCTGACTACAGAACTGAGTCATCAATTATATCAGTGCCTAAGGAACACTTTAAGACAAACGAAATCATGTAAAGTCAATATTCAATTGTCACATTTACTATTATATTAATAATTGAGCATTGGAGGCTATGGTTCTAAGATGCAAGTCAGTGTGCATAAAAAAATAAGAAAAACTAATCTTTCACCTAATATCTTAAATTAGAATGAAGATAATTAGAATAAAGAATTACATCATTTTCATCATATTTTTCATAACCAATGATAGTGAAAGCATTTGCATTGAAATGCAAAGGTCTCACATGCAAAGTGGTTAGCTGGGAGACTTAACTTCTTTTTGTGCCCTAGACCCCTTTGGCAATCTGGTGAAGCCTAGGGACTACTCTGAATGATGTTTTTAAATACATAAAATGCAATACATATGATTACAAAGGAAACCAATTATATTGAAATGCAGTTTTCACATTTTTTTAAAACAAGTTTACAAACTTCAGGTTAAGAATCCCTATATCAGACAGGAAGGAAAGAAGGAAAGAAGGAAGGAAGGAAGGAAGGAAGGAAGGAAGGAAGGAAGGAAGGAAGGAAGGAAGGAAGGAAGGAAGGAAGGAAGGAAGGAAGGAAGGAAGGAAGGGAGAATACTTTTTCAAAATGATCACTTAAGAGATCGGAAGTGCTCATGTTTCAGCTAATGCTCATTAACTCTACATTAATCTATTATTCAACACCTCTGGGCTGTGCTCTCACTGGGTATTTCTAGTGTTTACTATCAGTAATGAAGTTAATGATGTAGATTTGCCCACATGGGGGCAATTCAGTTAGGATCCATTCTGTTTTCCAAAGGCTTATGCTTCCCCTTTGAGGTTCTATTTCAGTTTTAGCCTGGGGCCCATTCCTTTGTGACTATCTCCATTGCTTATTTAATGACATTAAATTTCTCCCTTTGTCATTTGTATATACAATGATTAAGATTAGGCTCAGTTTGAAGAAGCCGTTTTTTCAGAAATAACAGTGCTTTTATTCCATTATAGTAACTGAAAAGGTAATAGATTTTTCAAAATATATTTCAGTATCTATGATAGAAATTAAATGACAAGTATGTATTATAGATTATTTTCTGACTGAGAGAAATGACACTGGGGGTTTTAAAGGCCATTCCTTGTTTTGTTCTTTGTTATTTGACAGCCCACCTGTATTTACTGAGGAGCACATTGTGGACAAAACATGATGTCTCACTTATACTAGTATATAAGAGAAGTATTTTGTAAATTTTAAAGTTCTGTGTAAATCAGATTAGTTGTTATTTTTGTTATTATCTGCTATCCTTAGGGAATGGGGTATTAGAAGTAAATTTTCTAGAAAACTGAAGCTCATTCATTTAAACAAATGATTTATTTCAATTCTTTTTATGTAGTCTTTCTAGGGAATTTCTAAGTAATCTTTTTTTTTTTTGTATATTTCTGTAACTTAAAAAAGACTACAAAGAACATAATTTAACCTTTTTTTTTTTGATGATAGCAGTTACAGTGCATAATACTCTTAATATTTTCAGAGGTTATTGAGACTGGCAGGCAAGATTTGTCCCTACACTGAAAGTTCCCTATACGGAATGACCCCTAAAGTACTATAGATAATTGCCCATTCTTGTCTTGGTTTGATAATTTTTTGTGTTGATTTCACAGGCAGAAAGTAAGCTGATGACAGTGCTGGCAATGTATGTGAATATGTGGTAACTCTGCTAAGCCTGATGTGTGAAGGCAGATGGGGAGCTAGGGAGTCAGACCAGAAACTGGGAGCTGCCTACCTGTGAATCCAGGTGACAGTTGGGTGAATTCAGGCAAGAGCTAGAAGTATGGAAGAGGAGCCATGCAGTTTCAAAGTCAGCATTGAGTCAGGATGAAAGGATCTTTACTTGGGTACTTAGTGCTGAGATTAAGACTGTGAGACCTAGGCATGGGAGACCTTTGTACTTTGTACCCCTTAAGGATGATTGCTCCTTAAGGATAATTGAGTTAAGGATGACTGAGTTAAGGCCTTACTGAATGATATCTTTTGTTTAAGACTATGTGGCCACGTTAGTAATAAGTTGTTATGTCATATCATTGTGTATATTGTACTTTGGTTTCTGTGAATGTTTTGCTTTAGTTTATTGTTGAATAAATAAAGAGTTCACTATACTATGTGATCAGAACCTTAAAGTTATTCACAGCAGCAGTCCTCAGGAGAGCTGTTTGTGGTTGCCTTTATACACATAAAAAATGTGAAAAGGAAGGATTCAGAGAAACTGGAAAGATTCATGTAAAATGATGCAGAATGAAGCAAGCAGAACCAGGAGAAAAAGGGCTAGAATCACAGTATCATAATAAAAGACTAATTTGAATGACCAAGCATGACTCCAGAAGACTGATAACTGAGCATACATCCTACTTCTTGGAAGAAAACAGATGGACTAGAGGTACCTGCTGATACCTGGGTATGAGCCACACCTACATAATGACTTGTGTTTTGAAGTCTCAAAGGATGGAGATACTCTTACAGACACAACATCTCTCAAACGAGAGAGAAATCAAAGGCAACTTATCATCTAGCTCCAATATCATCCCAGAAGAATGCTGAAATAAATAAATGAAAGTATGCTGTCAAAATTAGATGCCATTAAAAACAAAAGCAAACTTTACAAAACAATGCTCATCTGTGAATTACATAAAGTTGCTTAGAGACTTTCATTGGTAGAGTTCAATTAATGTTGGGATTAAATTAAAATATAAAAACATTAGTTAAAGACATGGCCCCTCATGCAATTTAAACACTTTGCTTCCTAGAAATGCTACTTAGATAAACATAATGAACCACATTTAGTTTTTCAAACTGTTATGAGGGTAAACAACCTTATTAAAGGTTCATTAAAAGAAAGTTTCTTTGCAAAATTAATTATGTGATGGTATGGGGGAAGAGCATAGGGTACTTCTATGTTACTGCAAAACATACTGACTTTCTTATATCAAAGTTTTTCTTTTTTTTCTTTTTTGGAGGGGGGAATGCAGGGCAATTGGGGTTAAGTGGCTTGCCCAAGGTCACAAGGCTAGTAAGTGTTAAGTGTCTGAGGCTGGATTTGAACTCAGGTCCTCCTGACTCTAGGGCTGGTGTTGTATTCACTGTCCCACCTAGCCACTCCCTGTCAAAGTATTTCTAAGAGTGTATGTGCTAAATTAAGAAATTACCATTTTTCCTAGTGATAATAATAAAGATGAAGTAAATTCCTTTTGTAACAAAAATTTTTCCTGAAACATATACATGAATACACACATGCATATACATATGTGTATGTGTATATATGTACACACACATATGTGAATATTTCTGGAAAACTGGGTACTCCATTGGACATCTTTTTTCTTCATTAACAGTTAGGCTCAGATTTGGAGGGTATGCCATGTGTTGTACTTTGAGCTTTTTTGCTCTTTTTTATTCTACATTATCTTATTTCCTTCTATGCTTTCTGATGGGTGCAAAATAGCCTTATGCTATTTGAATTTTCTTTCTTTTATATTTGAAGGTTTTTCTATTGGTGGGTTGCAGAATTTGTTGTCAGTGGAACTGTTCAATTTAACAACTTATGTGTTTTAGAATTTACAGCATAGGGTATTTTTTTTTTAAATATTGAATCCTTGTTTATTTTATTTTATTTATTTATTTGGGGTTTTTTTTGGAAGGCAATTGGGGTTAAGTAACTTGCCCAAGGCCACACGGCTAGGTTTTTATTTCTGTGTACGTTAAGTGTCTGAGGCTGGATGCGAACTCAGGTCCTTCTGACTCCCAGGCCGATGCTCTAGTCACTGTGCCACCTAGCCGCCCCAGCATAGGGTATTTTCTAAGGATAATCTGTAGATTCTTTCAATTGGCAATTTGTTCTATGCTCAGAAGTTTAAGGCAGTTTTCTTATATAATTTTCTGCATTATGAATGTGCAGGGTTTTTTTGGACTTATTGTTTTTCTGGTAGATCTATAATCCTTCAGTTATCACTACACAGCACATCCTGTTTTTTAGATCAATGAGGAGGCTATGTTTTCTTTTCACATTTTTTTCTAGACTCTTCTTTGCTTCCACACATTTGTATTCTCAGTTACTCTCTCTTTTGCTTCTTTGGTGAGACTTAGCATTGTCGATTCAATAATTTTTATTTTGCCAATTATTTTAGCTGTGTAGGCCATAAATCCTACCTTCACAGTTCTTATTTTTCTTTTAAAACATTGAGGAATATCTTGCTATGGGGTTTCATACTCTCATGAGAATCAATAGAGTTTTCTGCCTCATCAGGTATTGATATATTTTACTTTATCTTACAATATTTATTCATCAATGTACCTGATCTGGAGACCACATTTCCCTTCTGTTATTAATACTTTTCCTGTTGGATTACCTGCTTCTAATCAAGGTCTTTAATTGAGTTTTCTTCCTCTTGAGATCCTGGGTAATTTCAGGCTTTTTCCCTTATACTCTCCTAATGCTCATTTTCCAGCTCCTCCTCTTAGTGAGGTTTCATTGAGCTATCCTTTAAAGCCATCTAGGCCACCTCTCATTATGGGCAATTCAAGGTTCACCAACCTTGGTCTCTTCCCCAAATGACTTCTGGGGGACAGAACTGGCCTCAGCTGGATGCTGGGTTCTTTTCTTCCAGCTTAGTGGAGTACCATATAGCCCACCTAACCCCACTCCCACTCCCCAGTCCCGCCCAAATTCCCTCTTTTCTGTTTTCTGCCTGATATCTCTTGTGACACAGAGTGCTGCCACACTGTTGGCCCAGCTGAAGCAAGCTTCTATCTTTGGATTTCCACAGATGTAGGAGAGGAGGAGGCATGTGAGGTTAAATTCTGTTGGAAGTATAATGGCTTGTGTAGCCCTGCTGCCAGACTGTGGTGGGGAGCCAAAGCTGAATGTAGGTGTGAGGGACTAGTGAGTAGGCTTTTTTTTGCTCTTAATTCACTTACTTATTACTTTGTTTGGGTTCTTGGATGTCCTAGACCATAGAGATATCTAAAATTGTTATTGTGCATAATTCCTCTTTTGGAAAAGTTATGACTGGAGGGGCAGAAGACAAGTGCTTGACTCCCCACTATTACTGATGGTTATTCAGACTGTACAGATATGATGGGGAGGAGTGGAGGACGTTGTCTGTACAGTGGCCTCAAAATGTATCTTCCTTTCAGGGAAGTCTAAACCCTAAGGTGGTACTACAAGAATGGAAAGAACTGAACAAGATCCTTTGGAGAAGAGATTTCAATGGAATGTCAGGCTATCACCTAATTGGCAACTGCAAAGTCCAGTTTCCTTGCAAGGGAAGCTTATGTGTTACTGTGAATACTTTATGTGTTTTTTTATACCTGTTTGTGGGATCTTATAAGAAGTCCTTTGTGTCTTCTGGATTTTCCATGGGGTGAATTAAAAAGGCTGTCCTTTACCCCAGTGCTTAAACACACGTGGGGTTGCAACCCAAAGTTTAAGAAGCCCTGCTTTACCCAACAAACATTTATTACTTTGAGAGCTTATATAGGAATTTAAGCCTCTGTTAACACACTTGCAAACTGGGTGTCATGTTTAATTACTGACTCTCTCACACCCCATAAATGCAATTGGTTGCAAACTACTGTCATTTTGATTTTCATAACATCTTTCTTATACACTCCCTCCTTTCTTCTGACACAACCACCACCCTGGTTTGGCTATTACCTCACACCTGAGCCAAGCTTGCTCCTTGGTCTCCCTGCCTCAAGTCTCTCTCCACTCTAGTCCTTTCTTCACTCAGCTGTCACACTGATGCTTCTAAAGTACAAATGTGACTATATTACTCCTTCCCCATGCAATCACCCCCAGTACCTCCTTATTACTTCTAAGATCAAATATAAAATCCTCTGTTTGACTTATAAAGTCCTCTATAACCTGGCCCTTTCCTAACTTTCTAACCTTCTCACACCACACAAGTTCTCCCCTCCTCTCCACCATGTACACTGTAATACAGTGATACTGGCCTCTTAATGTTCCTTACACACAACACTGCGTTTGCTGACTGTGCATTTTCCCTGACTGTCCCCCATACCTAAAACTCTTTCCTTCCTTATCTCAGCTTCTTGGTCTCTTTCAAGTCTCAACTTAAGTGTTCTGTGTAAGAAGCCTTTCCTAAATCTCCTTAATGCTAATACCTTCTGTCTATTGATTACCTCTAATTTATCCTGTATGTAGTTTGTACAGTTATTTGCATGCCTGTGAGCTCCTTCAGAGCAGGACTGGTTTTTGCCTTTCTTTATATCCTCAGATCTTAGCACAGGGCTGGGCATATAGTAAGTACTTTATAAATGCTAGCTGACCGACTCAGACACAAGCTACCTATGGAGATTTCCCAGAGTTTACTCTGAGTGGAGACTTCATTAGCCAAAGAGAAAACAACTCTGTTGGCTCAGCCCTCAAATTCACAAAGTCCAGAGCTTGGGGAAAGAGGAAGATGGGGAAGAAGGCAGGCAAGTCCACTGATTTTGAATTATATTGGGGCATATATTGCTAAAGTAAGTTAATACCAGATATACCTTAGTGATGAAAATAATAATAAAGTGCAATTTTGTTTCTAGGGAGTAATAGGTGGGTAACGTGGGAAAGAGTCATTTTGAAATAATATGTAGAAAATTTTCTCCAAATTATCTGCAAGTAGAATTACCTATTATCCACTACCATGAATCTTTAAAGACACTGCAACTGTAGAAAACAAAGAAAACTAGAACTAAGAAGGATGATTAATACAAAAAAAAAAAAACAGTCAAGAAAACCAGGGTTCTGAAAATAAAAATGATCCTTTCTCCTATATACTAAGAAGTTTGTCATGAGCCAAAGTAACATTTATTATTTTGAAATTTTTGTTCTAGAATTAAAATAATGCTTTTTAAACAATATATGAAACAACTAACCTTATTTTTATCAAAGGTTTTAAAAGTCTTCGCCAAGTCGCTGACACTCTCTGGTGATGATGTTCCCTGTAATTTAGGGCCTGAAGACAAGCTTGAGCAATCCCCTGCCTCAAAGCCAGAAAGTAACACCTCTGAACAGCTGCAATGGGATTCTTTCAGGACTCTCTGACCCGATATCAGGTATGTCTTCAAACCTATGGATAAAAATTATAATAATCACAGGTGAAAACAACCATCTAATTAGAGTTGACCTTGATGTATACATCATATCCAACATTTTAGGCTATATTTAAAGTAAAACTTTGTACACTTTATCATAATTTTTCACTTATACATTTTTATTTCAGATAGTCTGGGAGACAAGTTTTTCACTTCAAAAAAGACAACATTCACTCCTATAATAGTCTTCCTTACATAATTTTAGAGAGGAGAAACAAGTAAAAAAAAAAAAGGTAGAGACAGGTAGAGACAAGAAACAGATAGAAAAAAACATTTAAATATATAAAAGGTCATATGACCTTTCACAGTGACAAAAAATAATTGATGTTATAAATAACTTGTGTTTACTTTTTGTAACAGGTCTCAATCTGTAAATTCTGGTAGCTAATGACAGTGCCTCAGTTCAAATCCTGCCTAAGATTTACAAGCTATATGACCCTGAACAACTCATTTAATCCTGTTTACCTCAGTTTCCTCATCTGTAAAATTAACTGGAGAGGGAAGTGGCAAACCACTCTAGTATCTTTGCCAAGAAAACCTCAAATGGAGTGATGGAGAATTGGACATAACTGAAAAACAACTAAACAAAAAACTGATAAAATATCTAGCTTTAAGTGGAAACAAATGCATAAAAGGAAAATGACCTGTTAATATAACAAATTAATCACGCTTCACACACACACACACACATATATATATATAGTTGAAAGAGCACTAGATTTGGAATGGGCGTTTAAATCCTGGCTCTGCTACTCACTACATATGTAAACTTCGGCAAGTCGTTTAACTTCCTCTGGTCATATGATTTCCTCATTTTTTTTTTAAAGGTTAGATTGGATGATCTCCAAGGTTCCTTCCAGCTCTACCTTTTTATAATAAATGAAATATTTTCAAACACTTTCTAACAGTAAATGATTATATAAAATTCAATCTTCTCAGATCATATAATTTATAACACTTAATTGATATCATCATTTCAGCTTGGGAGAACTCAAAGGGACCCAAAGATAGAAGAGAGAAAAGTCATAATTCTGTACCTTGTAGTAGGGTTCACTGTGGTGTTAAGCGTTCATACCTGGCTAACCTCTAAGGAACTGTTTAACTGAGAAGTCCTTCTCAGACTCCAGAACTCGTTCTACAAAGTACTGTGGCTGAACATTAAAGAGCATTGAAGAGAGGAGTCAGACTTAGACTCCTCTCTAACTAGCTCTGACCTCTGGCAACATACTTCCTTCTCTGAAAGTTCTTTGTTGGACTAGATGCATCCAAAAGCTCCCTTGCACCTGTGTATTTCAAGGACTCTGAGTATCAGATTATAAAATTCAAGATGTATAGACTTTAGGGGAGCCACAAAGAGATATGGCCAGTGCTACATATAGGTACCAAGGAATTTGCAAGGTGGAACAAAATCCCATGTTGAAGGCTAGAAATCTTATCCCTTTGAAAACTGATAATTTCCCTTGCTGCCAGAGAGTCTGTTGGATTTATTTGTTTGTTTATTTATTTATATTGGTGTGGGTGGGGTGGCAGATTGGTATAGGATATATAAAACTTCCATTGTGCCTTGGGCTGGCTATGGAAAAATAACCCCAACAGTGTGCTTTCTAGGCTTTCCCAGTTCTCAGTCTCAGCCCCAGATGAGTCTATAAAATACCAGAAATATCTGAAGGGACTTATCAAGTCCAGATCTACTTCACTTGTCCAGCAAAAGGAGACATTTTCCACTTCCTACACTCTCATTTGAGTACCGAAAAGGTTCTTTCTCTACGATAGCAGTTGTTTTAAAATAAACTTTTCTCCCAAGGGGTTTAAATATAGTCTCATTAACCTGAAGAGAAAGTAAAGTAGGATATTGCCTGAGGATGGCAACAATTAATACACCAAAAAAAGCTCATCAATCAGGGTCTAAGAATTCTCAAATATAAATTTCTCCCCTACAAATGATACACACATACAGTTCTTTTCAATAGAGTGTTTTAATTACTTTAAAAGAGCAGTATAACCTTCACAAGGGCAACTAACAGGCAGAGAAGGAACAAAAGCTTCCAAGTATGCCATCCCAAATATGCCCCAAAGGTATTGGCTGCTCTTTAAGATTCTGATGGATTTCCCACTGTCATAATCACCCCACTACCCCAAAACAACAGCAGCTGGAAGGTGATGTATATTTCATCAGTCTCATCTGGTTGGCAATAAAGAATTTTATTCTCGTTCCCTATATACATGAAAATGAATGGTGACAGCAGAAAAAAACAGAATTTTCAGGTGGGTCACCAGGGCTTGAATTCTGTCTGTCTTTGCCCCTTATCCTTGTAAGATGGCTGAAGCTTTTCTAGTAATAATAATTCATAGCTAATATTTATATAGCACTCACTATGTGCCATCCTCACAACAACCCTGAGAGGTAAGTGCTATCATGATCCCCATTTTACAGAAGAGGAAATTGAAGCAAACAGAGGTGAAGTAATTTGCCCAGGGTCACAAAGTATCTGAAGCTGGATTTGTACTCGGGCCCAGGGTTCTATCCACTGAGTCACTTGGCTAAAATGTACCACTAAAGCAACTAGGCTCCCTTCAGATAAACAGAAGGGCAGGACTAACAAAAACAAGGCAGCTAGATGGTAAAGTAGATAGAGTGCTTGGCCTGGATTCAGGAAGACTCATCTTCCTGAGTTCAAATCTAGCTTCAGACATTTACTAGCTGTGTGACCCTGGGCAAGTCACTCAACCTGTTTTCTTTAGTTTCCTCATCTATAAAATGAATTGGAGAAGGAAATGGCAAGCCACTCCAGTATCTTTGCCAAGAAAACCATGCCAAGTAGAGTCTAATAGGATTTAAACAATTGAACAACAACAGATAAATATGAAACAACAACAACAGACAAATAAGCACAATAAAGACAGGAAAGTGGGCTAAGTAGGTCCTGATTCAGACTGATTTGCAGCTAAACCTGGGACAATTTGTGAGTAACAAAAGAGAGGTTAAGATAAAGTCCTAATCTGTAATAGAAGACTTTTGTTCTCTGGTAGCTAAATTACACAGTGGATTGAGAAATGAACTTGGAGTCACAGAGACCAGAGTTCAAATACTGCCTCAAAGGTTTACTAGCTATGTGACCCTAGACAAACCACTTAACCCTTCTCAATATTACTTTCCTCATCTGCACCTACTTTAAGCAGTTATAGTGAAGATCAATGTATTACCATATACAAAATGCTTGGGCAACTTTAAAGCACTAAGTCAATGCCAGCTATTATGACTGCTTAAAGGACAAATCTAGTTTTAGCTTGGTGGTACTCTGGGGGCTTTTGCTGGATTGGTTTTGGTGACTAAGACTAAAAAGCTCTCTGTCTACCATTATCAAGGCAATTCTAGCCATTACATTTCAGGCTCATGGAAAAAAAGACAGGATAGAGAAACACCACACCCAGTAAGGAGCAGGCCCTAAGGAGATACTATGCCTGGAGCGATGCAGACCTATAGAAGGTGAAATATCATTCACCCTCAAAAGTATGAATTGTCCCTCTATATTCCTCCTTTCCGCTCATATGTGATCCCAACATACTCATTCTCTGCACTGATGCTGTGTATATTTGTAGAACAGTTTGCCCTGTGTTTCTGGTGAGAATATTCTTCTTACTATACTATTTCATTAAATTTTGAATTCTCCTTTGACCTATGTCTTTTGGCTAACTAGAGAAAAGGTAAACACACCTATGGGGGCTTACGGACTATTATTTTGAGTAAATACGGAGCCACAGAAAACCTTAAATCTGGGGCAATTATTCTGGGAACCTCATGTGAGAGAGGAGGTGTACCTTAGGTGCTACAACCTCATTTATAAAATGGGCGTGATAACATACATACTACCTACTTAATAGCATGTTTTGAAGAGAGTACTGTATAAATTGCAAAAAATACTATGAACATGAGCTTGTAGGATAAGGAGCCAGAAAAGTATCTGCTGAATCACATAGATAACATAACAGTGACAATAGTACTTCTAGTTTGGATTTCTCTTTACCTAGGCACTTACTTATGATGTGTTTACTGTAATGCAAATGTTGCTGGAGCCTGAACTGAGGTCTCCAAACCATTCATTGCTGATAATGAGTGATAAGCTAATTATTTGTCCTGTTTACATTTCAATTTGATTAGCTCAATTAAGTGAAGCCTTACACTTTGATCATAGTTCAACACTATTAGCTAAGCTTAGCTTACTGGTTTGAAAAGCAAAATGTGGAATTTTAAAAGACTTACACTGAGAAACCATTGTAAGTGAATGAACTATTAAATATGAAACAAGAGATGAATAGGCCCTGAAGTCTAAGATTTAGGAATGGCCCCTCTGAAGTAACTTCACTAGAGCAGTGGTTTGTTCATACCCCAAGGGCTACACAAGTCATTCCACTAGAAGGCATGAAAACAAAGAACAGCATAAGTGCTCTGGGGAGTCCTGGCCTGCCTGACCGCTCTTCTCCTTTTCTGTGTCCACTGTGAGTTACTCTAAAAGGGCAGCCACACGCCCGGTCCCAAGCAGGCAGGCAGTCATTCTCCGAACCCACACACCTCTGCCCACCAATGTAGAAAGCACTCACTTTCTAGCATCGTGGAGGTGCCGCCAGAGCTCTGGCAATTCACGTGTCGTCCAAGTTCTCGACACTTAACAAGTGCATCTTTTCTTCCTTTTATCTAATTCCTTAATGAAGTCTCTTACTCCCTCGTTGGAGCTCCTCAGTGTGATTACATGATGCAATCTGATACGCACTATGTACCTCCATTACTCTCTAAGTGACTCTGATTTTTAATTCTTCTAAATCAGGTATGTTCCATGTTTTTATGCCATATAGAAATATTGATAGAATTCTAGTATTTAAAAATGAAAAAATGAGTCTTTGTCTTTATGAGGAAATTAGGATTAGTAAAAGAAGTGCAAATTCTCAAAGGCAATCTAACCCAGCTTCCTCTCTCCTGGGCTCTGCTCTTGACTCTTGAGACTTTTATAACGTGCTTTCAGGTAGGTACCCCCTCCATCTTTCTAGCTCTATTTTATGAGATTTTTTTGGAGGGCAATTGGGGTTAAGTGACTTGCCCAAAGTCACACAGCTAGTAAGTGTGTCAAGTGTCTGAGGCCGGATTTGAACTCAGGTCCTCCTGACTCTGGGGCCAGTGCTCCATTCATTGTGTCACCTAGCCACCCCATGAGGTTTTATTTTCTTGGGTTTTTTTTTTTTTTTGGAGGGCTATTGGGGTTAAGTAACTTGCCCAAGGTCACACAACTAGGTTTTTGTTTGTGTGCGTTAAGTGTCTGAGGTCGGATCCAAACTCAGGTCCTTCTGACTCCAGGGCCGACGCTCTACTCACTGCACCACCTAGCTGCCCCGAGGTTTTATTTTTAAAGAAAGTTAAATATTTTTATCAATGAAACAAGAATGTTTGAGGAAAAAATTGAAAAGAAACAAGAGCTATGGAAGAAAGAACTAGAAAGGAATGTATAGCATGGCAAAAAAGGTACAAAACCTTCCTTAAGTAACAAACTCTCTGAAAATTGGAATGGACCAAATATAAGCTAATTGTGTTAATTGCAAGTCACCACAATAAAGAAACAGAGAATCTGGAATATGATATTCAAGATGGCTCACAGCTAAGAATAATTTAATCAGCAAAACTAAGTATAATCCTAAAAGGGGGAAAAATGGATCCTTAATGCAATGGAGGAATTCCAAGAATTACTGATGAAAAGATAAGAAATACATAAAATTCTTGAAGTGCAAGCCTAGGAGTCAAGAGAAACATAAATAGGTAAATGTGAGTGAATGATCATAATGGACTAAATAATGATCATAATGGATAAATAATTTATGTTTTAATATGGGGAACTGATGCATATGTTACTTCTGAACCCAATCATCATCCAGGATCATAGAGGGAGTCTAATTAGACAGAGGGCCTGGGAGTGGTTCTGTTATATCTTGATATTAAAAAATGGAAAGGGTGGGAGGGGAAAGGGATGGGGGGGAGAAGGAATGAAGAAGGTTAGGGTTAGGGGAAATTATCTTACACAGTAGGGGTGTACAAGTAGAAGTCTATACTAACAAGGAGGAAAGAGTAGAGAGAATGGGTAACACTGGAATCTTAACTCTCATTTAAGGGAAAAATACACATACACACACACACACAATTGGGTAGAGAACTATCACTCAAAAAAAGAATGAGGAGGGAAAGGGGAGAAAGAAAAGAGTAGATAAATTAAGGGAGTGATTAGTCTTAAACAGAACAAATTCTAAGAATGTACAAAATATTTATAGCAGCTTTTTCCTCTTTCAAAGAACTAGAAACTGGAGGGGTGCTCATCAGTTAGATAATGGCTGAACAAATTATGATCTGCAAATGAGATAAGAATATTGTTGTGCTGTAAGAAATTATGACAGGGATGGTTTCAGAGAAACCTGGCAGGGCTTTTTTTTTTAACTAACGTAGAGTGAAGTGAGCAGAACCAAGACAACAATTTATACACCCGACAATATTGGAAAGACAACAACTTTGAAAGACTTAGAAACTCAGATTGGTGTAAAAACCAAAGATGATTCTAGAAGATTCATGACAAAAAATGCGACCTACTTTCTGAGAAAGATAAAAAGATTCAGGGCAGAATAAGATATTTTTTGGGGACATGGTCAATGAGATAATTTATTTTTCTTGACTATAGATATTTGCAACAGGGGTTTTGTTTTTCTTTGTCAATTGGAGGTAAAGGGAGATAGAGAAGGAAAATTTTTGCTGAATAAAAAAAATTAACTAAAAAAAAAGCAGTCAATGTATTCAAGATTTGCAAGAAAGATAGAATCTCATGGCCTAAAATTTTACAGAGGAAGTTGGAAGCAGGATAGGAAACTCTAAAGAATGAAAACTTGAACTTCTCCTCATGCTGACTCTTTCCAAGCTACTCTTTCAACTGCCTAGGTATTTGCCTGACTTTGGGAGGCAGGGAAGTGGAAGATACCAGTTCTGAACATTTCACTGTTCTCAAGATCAATGCTAAGAGGAAAGAAACCCACAAGAGAGGCAAAGGTTGCCAAGGAACCCAGTACAAGTCTAGCTAGTTAAGTCCATGGTGCATGTGGGAATTGTCAGTACCACTATCATTATATTGGGTAAAGAAGCACTGTTAGTGTCTACCTCTTACTGAAGTCACATCTTGTCACTTAGGAAGCGATATCCACCCGGAAACTGTCTCTTCTTTGACTATATGTGGCACCCTATTATCAGTTCTTCTAGCTCAACAAACACTCAAAGGACTCTCAGCAATGAGAATGCTAAGCACTCAGAGGTCTCACAAGGAAATGGGTAGAGAATATCAGCACATGTTTTAAAGATACACCATTTCAGATAGGCAGAGATAGCTACTGATAAAGAATGGCCCAGGACTACAGGATTGAGGCAGTTTGGGCAAATTGATCATAAGGTATTTGGGAACAGATGCTATATTTCTGAATGTTTCCCTTCTTCATACTATTTTTTTTTTTTTTTTGCTTTTTGGAGGGGGAAGGCAGGCCAATTGGGGTTAAGTGACTTGTCCAAGGTGACATGGCTAGTAAGTGTTATCACGTGTCTGAGGCTGGATTTGAACTCAGGTCCTCCTGACTCCAGGGCCAGTGCTCTATTCACTGTACCACCTAGCTGCCCCTCTCCATACTAACTTTGACTCCAAGAGTTAATCCTGTATCTCTTTTCTCCCCATGGTTCTCTTGTAAAGACCTAAAAACCTTCCATCCAAGCACAAAGAAAGTAAATGTAATTTTATTTCCTTTGTGTATATATTTTGTCTTTATAAACAATATCAACTATAAAAAAAAAAAAAAGAATGGAAATTTGAAGACAGAAATAGAAACCATTCCTGTGAGGAAGAAAAGGAAGAGCTTTAAAGGAGATCAATATAGATGCACAGGAAACTCACTGACCAACTTAAGATTTCAAAAAGACTAGATTATAAATAAAACTTTCCTAACAGTAATAGTAATTGCCAGACCATGCACATAACCACCTATTAAGCGTAACCTTAAAGAAATCAGTTGCTGATTGAGGGGAGCAGAAACAAGAGATATTGTACACAGTAACACCCAAAGTGTATGAGGACTGATTTTGATAGACTTAGCCCTTCTCAGCAATGCAAGGACCTAAAACAATTCCAAAGGACACATGGTGGAAAATGCCAGCCACATCCAGAGAAAGAACTATGGAGCTGGAATACAGAACAAAGCAAACTATTTCCTTTTTTGTTTTATTTTATATTGGGGTTTTTTTTCTTTCTCATGGTTTTTCCCCATTCATTATAATTCTTCTATGCAACATGACTAATGTGAAAATCTGTTTAAAAGGAATGTATGTGTAGAGCCCATATTAGATTGCAAGCTGTCTTGAGAATGGATGGGTGTGGGGGGAGTGGGGGTGGTGGGGAGGGAGGGACAGAAAATGTAAAACTTAAGGAAACAAATGTTGAAAACTCAGCTTCTGGTTGGCTCAAAATTCTTTTCTTCCTTCCTGGAATATCAAAGTTCTCTCGAATCTAAGTCCCTACTGGGTCCTGAGGATCTGAGCCCTTCTAGAGTGTTAAATCTGCCTTTCTCTCAGCCCCAGAAAGGTCACACTCCCTGAAGCTCCTTTTCCTCAGTATGTGCGTTTGCCCTCTCCCCACTCACACCTGGATGTAATCTTTCTTACTGATCCATTTTCTCAGAAGACATGGTCAATGGAGGTAAGATTTCCCAATATCTCTAGGATCATTTCCCTTTTCCCACTTTGCTGTCCTCTTGTAACAGATAGAAGGGTCTGGTTCCTTAAAGCATTCCAAAAGTTAAACTGTTTTCCTGCTCTAATTCATTCCCCTGATATTCCTAGGGTCAAAGATATGTCTAATTCTTTCAATCACAATATCATCTTATTTCATTCAATGGCTTAAAGCTTATTTGAAACCAATTATTTCTTGGATTGATTCAATAGAGAGGTCTAAGAATTGTTTCCACCTATTTTACAGATTTGATTAGTTGGTTGATTTTGTAATTCAATGCAAGTGGTGTTTAAAATTTCATGGCTAGGGTATTTTTTAAGTTATATTAATCAGGGCTGTGAGGTGTAAGACACACCTTTTATATGTGTATGTGATTAGAAAACCTATGCATACTTAAGACTAATAAAAAGAATAAGCACTAAGGAAGGGATTCAAATAATACTTACAGAAAAGCTAGGTAAGATAGCTGGAGGATGGCAGTGAACTCAAAGGCAATAATTATTGAGACAAACCTATAAGAGAAGAGAATTTCATGCATTCAGGGCTATGTTTTGATTAAAAAAAGATAAAGAAGTGACAGGGAATATTTTCATAGTAAACTTCAGAAAACAGTCTAAATCAAAAAGATAAGGAAGAAACATGATTTTCAAAGGAGATTCTGATATATAGATTTTAAATAGTGAGAAGGGACTATGAAAAGACCAAGAAATGAAAACAGACTCTCAACTTTGTGTTAATAACCAGATGCTAACAATTAATTTTATTTTGGACAAGACAACGTCCAATTACATTTGAAGTAAAGAACAAAGAAAAACATTACTTGAAGTGAATATGATAAGATGTGTAAATACAGACAATAGATTAGGAGGTACAAAGGCAATGTGGTATACTGGATGGACTTGGAATCAGGAGAAAGAGGGCTCAAATTTTGCCTCTTATGTTATATGACAAAGTCACTCACTCTTCCAGAGCCTATTTCCTCATTTGCAAAATGGGGATAGAAATGGTAGTGCCTACCTTGGAGACTTATTGTGAAGATCAAGTGATATAATGTATGTAAGATGTTTTGTAAAGCACTTTATAAATTGCAGTTCTTCCCCACTAGAACACAAGTTTCTCGAGAGTAAGGTTTTCATTTTTGCCTTTATATTCCCAGCACCTGGTATGCTGCCTTGTATGCTGCAGATTTTTAATGTTTGTTGAATTAAAGAAATATAAGAGATAAGAGAAGTAAGGTTCATGAGAGAGGGGAGGAAAGGAAGTATATAAGAAGCAAAGTATCCTTGAGTAAGCAAGGGAAAGGCTAAGGCATAAAAGCAAGGCGTGTAAAGAAAAATAAAGAGAGGCCTAGAAAGCAAAATGAGTAGTTG
This sequence comes from Gymnobelideus leadbeateri, assembly GCA_011680675.1. NCBI lineage: Eukaryota > Metazoa > Chordata > Mammalia > Diprotodontia > Petauridae > Gymnobelideus > Gymnobelideus leadbeateri. The sequence goes on from WOXC01000298.1 coordinate 133,418, forward strand.
GGAGAGTGTGAATGTGGCTAAAAATTGAAGGAAGGTAAACAACTCAGAAGGAAATGATAACTCCAGCATGGAAGAATTCAGAAGTCAAGGAAAGGAAAGTTAGACACACACACACAAGACAATTAAAAACTACCAAAACAATTTAAAAACTACCAAATCAGAAAATTAACACAAAAGATCTACAATAAACTTGAAGAAAACACATAATACAAGAAGAAATTTGAGAGTGAAAATGACAAAAATGACCAAAGGAACTAAGGATGAAGAGAATAATTGTGAGGGGAAAGAAGCAAAAGAAGGGCACCTGGGGGAAAAAAAAGAAATAAACATCAAGAAAACAGAAGAATTAATGAACCAATATGAGGTTGTTTAAATATGAAGAGCAAATGTAAAGAGATGAACTGAAAGATAGAGGTCTTCAGAGTATGAACTATATAGGCTGCAAGGGAAATAAAATGCTAATGCTGATATTTTAGAAAATTAGTCTCATAATTTATTGATGTTTGGACCAATATGCCTATGATTATACATACTTCAAATATTAAGAAAGGTAACAGAAAATAAACTAAGGACATGTCTACAAATGATCCCTGTATAAATTGTGACTATATGCATTAACAGTGTTTTTCTGAACAATCAGTTCCATCAATTACTCAGGGATAGGAAATGGCAATTGAACTAACCTATAGCTGTATCCTGGATATTTCAGGCACATAGATCCAGACCTAGGTAAGAAGAATAAGTTAAACAAGAGGAGAAGTTTACAGATTTTGATCAATTAGAAAGATATAAATGTTCTAAGAAATGAAACAAGTAAGAAATTAACAAAGAAGAAAATATATGCAACTAGTCATTTTTAAGTCAAAAGGCTGTATCTGATATCATATCCTAATATAAAGTGGATGCCAGGAAATTGAATGGTATTCATTAATTTGCTCATTCATTTATTCAATAATATTTACCAAGTGCCTACTATTTTAAGAGTATTATGCTAGGCATAGGAGAGATTAAAAAAAAAAAGATAAATAAGACAAAAAGTTCATATCCCTAAGGAATTTACAATTTGGTATGGGAAATAAGAGGAACATAGATAAGTATGATACAAATGATAATATGGTTGAGCACATAAGAGAAATAAGGAAATCATTTCTAGATTAGATCAGAGAAAGTTTTATAAGGGAATCTGAAGTATGGCTAGGAAGACATCAGTCAGAGACACTGGGGTGGGGGGGCATTCTTATAATGCATTCTTGTAATAGGGAACAGCATGAGCAAAGACACAATTAGGAAAGCATAGGACATACTTGGAAAAAGCAAAAAATAGAGTTGGGCAACAGCATTGAATTAATAAGGGAAAGGGTTCTTCTATAAGCTAAAAGACTATGAAGAAGTTGTAGAGAGTCACAATCCAAGCCCAAATGTCAGACTAAGCATTTTAACATTTCTTCCCATAAACAATGAGAAACCATGTAGGCTTTAAGAGAAATGAAAGATTAAATCTGGAAGCTATATGAAGAATGTACACAGTACCTGATACATAGCAAGTCTTTAATAATTGCTTGTTAAATGAAAATGAAGGAGAAACTGGTAGAAAGACAGATGTATCAGGAGACTATTATAGTATTTCAGGCAAATGTATTCTGTATGATTTCACACATATAATTGACATATTGCTTGCCTTCTCAATGGGTATGGAAGGGACTAGAGAGAGAGAATTTGGAACTCAAATTTTAAAAAATAAAGTATAAATTAAAAAGTGAAAATCCCCTCCCTCAAAAAAGAGTATTCCAGGTAGATAGTAAGTACTCTGACAGAAAGGTAAAGATAATAAGACAATGCCTACACTAGGGTGGAGGCAATGGCAATAAGGGAACTATGGTGAAAGATGTATATGATTGATAGAGAAAGACTAGGACTTGGCTACTGATTAGATGAAGGAAAGGAAAATTGGAAGATTACTCCAAGGTTTCAACAAAACTACTGAAAGTCTGTGTAAGAGTATATAAGGATTGTTTTATGCGCCAAAGTCTAGGCCCATTCTAATGGGAAAAGAAGTCAAGTAGATAATAGAAAACATTCTCATCTTTATTGCTTATAGGTAATGAACCTTAAAGGTAATGAACCTTTTGAAAGGCAGAACAGATAAGAAAAAAGAGAGCAATCAAATATGAGGCCAATGAATATAAAAACACCATTTCATGTACATCCCATTCATTTTTGTATCATACAAACTGAAAGAAATAATGCCGTTCAGATCAGTTAGAAAAGAGAAAAAAAATGCCAAAGCAACAACCAAAAAACCCTCCCTATATACATATTAAAAATTAAGGAAGGGAAGAAAGAAGCTATCTAAAAGCAAGACACCTGATGAGCCTCAGTTTCCTCCTATGGGGCATTCAGTTGGAGATGTTTAACAGGCAGATAGTAAAACATGGTTAGAGTTCAGGAGGGAGATTAGGACCAGTTATAAAGGTTTGTGAATCATCTACATATAGGTGATAACTGAACTCATGGAAGCTGATAAAATCCCAAATGGAGAAAATATATAGAGAGAAATGCAGAATACTCCAGCAAAAATTGTGAGAGATACTCACATTTAGTGGGCTCTAGGATGATGATCTAGCAAATCAAAAAGAAACAGCTGGACAGGTAAAAGGAGAATCCAGAGAAAACAACGTCATGGAAGCAAAGGTAGAACAGAAAATCTAGGAGAGGAATGTTGTCAATAGTGTCAAAAGTTGCAGAAAATTGGGGCAGCTAGGTGGCGCAGTGAGTAAGAGCGCCAGCCTCAGAGTTGGGATGACCTGAGATCAAATCCGGCCTCAGAAAATGAGCACCCAAGCATAAATAATGACTAGCCGTGTAACCTTGAGCAAGTTACTTAACCCCAATTGCTTTAAAAAAAAAAAAGTTGCAGAAAATTAAAACAGATTTTGGACTGAGAAAAAGTCCATTAGATTTAATGATTAAGAAACTATTAGAAACTTTGGGAAATGTCGTTTCAGAAGATTGGTGGGTTGAAAAGCCAGGTTGCATGGGGATGACAAGTGAATAGGAAGTGATAAAATGGAAGCAGTGAGTATAGGCCACTACATCATCTAATGCCTAGATTATCCTTGTAGGAGATCAGTTGCCAAAGGAAGAAGAGATGTAGAATGGCAGCTTGAGGCAATGGCAAGGTCAAGTAAAGAGGATGGAGAAAATCTGAGCAAGTGTCAGGGAAGAAACCACTGGATAAAGAGAGAATGAAGATGAGAGAAAGAGGGAATGATTTATCAGGCAGGCTCCTGGAGGATAAGGGAGGAGATAGGAAAAAGAATACTAGTTAGCCTTGGCAAGAAGATGAACCACGTACCTCTTTACCACCTCCTCACATACTTATCCTTTGGGTCAGAAAGTATAAAAGGAAAGAATCTAGCAAGTAATACATTGTATTACACATTTTATTCTTAATATATTTGTCCATGCCCAGTTTCTACCATCAGTAAGAATGAAAATAGATAAAAATAGGAATTAAAAGAGAAAATGATTAGGATATTTCTCAGTAAGTGTAAGATAAACATAGTGGCAGCATAAGTTATGGGAATAAACCACTATATGGAATGGGATCTGGAACAGCAATTTCTAAATGTGGCTAGAATTATAGAAATTAGAGTAAATAATTTGTAAATCTTAAAGTAAAACGTAAATGTGTGTCATTGGGATCCTTACCCAAATCATGAATCCAGTCTAAACCTAATCTCAGATCTTAATAAAGTTTATCTTAGTAGTTAGATAACTGTTTACATACTTCATTTCTGAAATATTAATCTGTAGACTTTATGTCATAAGAACCAATACTGCAATAAAAGAAATATTTACAAAGGTCAGTATTTTGGCAAAGTTGAAACTATTTCTACTTCATATCCAAAGTTCAATTTTGAATTTACTCTTTGATATGGTTAACAATAATTTCCTTTCCTAATGAATTAGCTGTGTTTGACAAATATTTGGCTTTACAATTCTTCTGGAAGGTATGTTATTTAACCTCTTCAAAACTGTGCTAAAGAATACAGAAACTGGGGATGGAGCTAAGATGATAAAGTAGAGGAAGCATTACATCCAAGTTCTCCCAACATTAGCCTCCAAACAACTTTAAAATAACACCTCAAATTTTGGATTTTTGGAGGGGCAGAGCCAACAAAAGGTCAAGGGGAGACATCATTCTAGCCCAAGAAAACTTAAGAGGTCAGAAAGAGTAATCTGTGAGACAAGGGCGGGGGCTGGCTCAGAGTTGAAATGGATGAAACGCCGGTGGTGAGGTTTGGTATTGGTGACAACAACAGCAACAGCTTTTGGAGCTTTTGATCCAGAGATAGTTAAGAGGATCAGGCAACTGGTAAGAAAGAGAGTACGGGAGATTCCTATGCTAGCACTGGACCAGATACTGTTTGTCAACCCACTTCTGAGAAACATTTCAGAGGCAGAGAGGAGCACTTTTGTTCACAGGGACACTGAGGTACAGTATCACTTGCTATCCCAATGATCAGGGGCCCTTCCTGTGTAATGACCAGAGCACAGAAGAGGAGAGTAGTGACCACATCACATCAGAAACACCAAAAACTTCCAAACCCATAGAATTAGCACTGAAAACAGCAGTGCAAAAAAAGCCTGAAGTTTGGGACAGTGTCCTTTCCCCCTCAACGTGCCCAGAACAGAACCCAACTTTAACATAAAGTTCCTTGTCAAAAAATAGGCTGGAAAAATAAGCAAACAATGAAAGAAGAACTGACCATAAAAAATTACTATGGTATCAAGGGAGATCAAGACACAAACTCACAAGAGGACAATGATGTCAAAACTGCTACAAGCAAAGACTCAAAGAAAAAGTGTGAATAAAGCCCAACAAGAATTCCTGGAAGAGCTTCAAAATAAAATATGAGTGGTAGAGGAAAAACAGAGTAAAGAAATGAGAATGAGGAAAGAAAATTATGAAAAGACAATAACTTGGTAAACGAGGCACAAAAAATACCTAAAAAAAACCAAAATTGGCCAAATGGAAAGAAGGTACAAAAGTTTATTGCAGAAAATAATTCTTTTAAAATTGGAATTGAGCAAGTGGAAGCTAATGATGATGTAAAACATCAAGAAACAATAAAATAAAGTCAAAAGAATGAAAAAATAGAAGAGAGTGTGAAATATCTCATTGGAAAAACAACTGATCTGGAAAACAGATAGAAGAGAGATAATTTGAGAATTATTGGCTTACCTAAAATCCATGATTAAAGAAAGAACTTAGACATCATCTTTCAAGAATTTATAAGGGAAAACTTCCCCAATACCCTACATCCAGAGAGTAATATAGAAATCAAAAGAATCTATTAATCATGACCTAAAAGGGATGCCAAAATGAATATTATAGTCAAATTTCAGAGTTCCCAGGTCAAAAACAAAATACTGTAGAGCCAAAGTCAAGATTACACAGGATTTAGTAAATATTATGTTAGGTGAGCAACTTGGAATATGATATTCTGGAAAGCAAAAGAGCTAGGACTGCAATCAAGAATAACCTACCCAGCAAAACTGAGTATAATCTTTCAGGGGGAAAAATGAATATTTAATAAAATAGAGGACTTTCAAGCATTCCTGCTGAAAAGACCAGAACTGAATAGAAAACCTATATAAAACTCAAGAGAAGCATAGAAAGGTAAACATGAAAGAAAAATCACAAGGGATTCAAAAAAGTTAAACTTAAAAAAAATGTGTTTATTTTTAGTTTACAACATTAATTTCCTCAAGACTGAGTTACAAATTTTCTTCCCCTCTTTCCCCTACCCACCACCCCAAAACAGCAATCCCACTGAATATCACCTCCCCTAATCTCCTTTCTCCTATATCCTCGCCCATATCCCCTATGACTTTCTGATAGGGCAAGATGGATCTCCACACCCCAGTGCCTATGTATCTTATTTCCCAGTTGCATGAAATAATAATAATAATAATAATAATAATAATAATAATAACAATAACAATATTTTAAACATTTGATTTTAAAACTTTGAATTCCAGATTTTTCCCCTTCTTCCCTTGTCACCCACCCTTATGGGGAACATAAGCAATTCCATATAGGTTATACATGTGCAGCTACATAAAACATTTCCATACTAGATATAATGTGACAGACTGACTATATTTCCCTCCATCCTATCTTGCCCCCCACTTGTTCTATTTTCTACTTTGACCCTGTCCCTTTTCCAATGTGTGTGCTTCTAACTACCCTCCCACCCCAATCTGCCCTTCCTTCTATCATCCCCACTCTTATCCCCTTTACCCCTGCTTTCCTGTAGGGTAAGATACCCAATTTAGTGTATATGTTATTCCCTTCTTAAGCCAAATTCAATGAGAGTAAGGTTGACGCATTCCCTTTTGGCTTCCTGTTCTTCCCCTTCATTCTAACAGTTTTCCCTTGCCTCTTTTATATGAGATAATTTACCCTATTCTCTCTCTCCCTATCTTCTCTCATTATATTCCTCTCTCACCTCTTACTTTTATTTTTTAAATATCATCCCTTCCTAATCAATTGATCCTGTGCCTTCTATGTATACCTGTACACATATATACACATACTCACATATGTATTCATATGCCCATATACCCTCCTATATAGATATATAAATGTATGTAGACATACATATATATATAGATGTATATATATATATATAAATATAATAAATATACATTTATATTCCCTTCAACTATCCTCATACTGAGAAAAGTTTCATAAGTTACAATGATTGTTTTTCCATGTAGGAATGTAAATAGTTCAACTTTGATAAGTTTCTTATGATTTTTTTTCCTGTTTACCTTCTCATGCTTCTTTAGCTTTTTGTATCTGAATGTCAAATTTTCTATTCAACTCTGGTTTGTTCATCAAGAATGCTTGAAAGTCTTCTATTCCACTGAATGACCATATTTTCCCCTGAAACATTACACTCAGTTTTGCTGGGTAGGTGATTCTTGGTTTTAATCCTAGCTTCTTTGACCTCCAGAATATCATATTCCAAGACCTGAGATCCCTTAATGTAGATGCTGCTAGATCTTGTGTTATCCTGATTGTGTTTCCACAATATTCAAATTACTTTTTCTTGGCTGCTTGTAACCTTTTCTCCTTGATCTGGGAACTCTGGAACCTGGTTATAACATTTCTGGGAGTTTTCTTTTTGGGACCTTTTTCAAGAGGTGATCATTGAATTCTTTCAATTTCTATTTTGCCCTCTGGTGCTAAAATATCAGGGCAATTTTCCTTGAGAAATTCTTGAAGGATGATTTCTAGGTTCTTTTTTTGATCATGGCTTTCAGGTAGTCCAATAATTTTTAAATTACCTCTCCTGGATCTATTTTCCAGGTCAGTGGTTTTTCCAATGGAATATTTCACATTGCCTTTTATTTTTTTCATATGTTTGGATCTGTTTAATAGTATCTTGATTTCTCATAAAGTCATTAGCTTCCAATTGCTCCAATCTAATTCTGAAGGAATGATTCTCTTCACTGAGTTTTTGAGAATCTTTTTCCATCTGGCAAATTTGACTTTTTTTTTTTGGAGGGCAATTGGGGTTAAGTAACTTGCCCAAGGTCACATGGCTAGGTTTTTGTTTGTGTGTGTTAAGTGTCTGAGGCCGGATCCGAACTCAGGTCCTTCTGACTCCAGGGCCAATGCTCTATTCACTGCGCCACCTAGCTGCCCAGAAATTTGGCTTTTTAAGGCATTCTTCTCCTCATTGGCTTTTTGAGCCTCTTTTGCCATTTGAGTTAGTCTATTTTTTATGGTGTTATTTTCTTCAGTCAGGTTGTTGACTCTCATTTCATAATTTTCTTCCATCGTTCTCATTTCTCTTCCCAATTTTTCCTCCACTTCTCTTACTTGGTTTTCAAAATCCTTCTTAAGGTCCTCTATGGCCTGTAACCAGCTCATATTTTTCTTGGAAGCTTTTGGTGCAGAAGTTCTGACTTTACTATCTTCCTCTTCTTCCATGCTTTGATCCTTTTTGTCCCCAAAATAGGAGTGTAAAGTTGGGTTGTTCTGCTTGCTTTGCTTCCCTCATTTGCTCATGTTGCCACTCAATTACTTGATTTGGGGGCTTTTTGCCACAGTAGAACTCTGCTACCAGACAGGGGAGCTTCGTTCCAAATGCTGGGGTTTTTGCAGCTGCCGAAGGTATTAGTTGGGTGCCCTCTCTGAAGCCTCCACATGCTCTGGAAAACTGGTCGAAAACCCCAGAACCTCCACCCTATACCTCAGTCCAGATCCAAGCAGGTTAAAGCAAGAGCGATTATCCCTCAGACTGGTAGCTTGGCCCCCCCCACCCACCCCCTACAATCTGCAGGCCAGGAGCTGAAGCAGCCAGGTGGCTGCAGCTGCATGCTGCCTCACCTCAGCCACTTCTTGACCTGGGGGCAAAGGTGTGACCGCACTCCCAAATTCCCAGGTCCCAAAGTCCACACCACACTGGCCTCTCACTTTGTCCTTAGCATCTATGGGTTGATAATTCTGGAAACCACCACAGCTGCTGGTGACCTGAAGTCTCTCCAGCCTTTGGCTGACTATGGCCACCCTCAGGCTAAGATCTCTGGCTCAGCTCCCAGAGTGCTGTGCTGGCTGCTTCCTGCCAGCCTGCCGGGCTGTCCTCAGCAGGAGGTTAGCTTCTCTGTGTCATTTTCTGGGTTCTGTAGCTCCAAAGTTTGTCTAGAGTAATTTTTTACATGAATTGGAGGAGGTGGGAGCCAGAGCTGCGCAGAAGTCCTTTTTCTACCCTGCCATCTTGACTCCGCCCCCTCCCCCTTGTTTCTTAGAATACATACCATTGGTGCAAACATGATACATATGGCTTATTTTGGAAGGATTTGCTCTTTGGGATATTAAAGCAGTATTTTTTCCTTGGTCTCTGTGAAGGCAGTAAGGGATGCCAGTGTCAAAGCGAATTGGCCAATGAACCAGAAAGAACTGTTCACTCAGTAGATTTTTTTTTAAAGCAATTGGGGTTAAGTAACTTGCTCAAGGTTACATGGCTAGTCATTATTTATGTGTGGGTGCTCATTTTCTGAGGCCGGATTCGATCTCGGGTCATCCCAACTCTGAGGCCGGTGCTCTTACTCACTGTGCCACCTAGCCGCCCCTAACTCAGTAGATTTTAAAGGAAGAAATAACTTTGGGTTGGGGAAAGCAGTTGATGTGAGAGCCTCAAGGAGAGAAAAAAAAGTTTGGAACAAATGCTTAGGAGACAATAGGGTAGAGAATCAATTTGGGAAGAGTAAAAAAATTGCTTTATCACAATTAGGGAATTGAATCCTCCTGATGCTGTCTGTCTAAATAAGAGTGCAGCAGGTCTGTCAACCTTCCTCATTCTAGTAACTGTCCTCTCTAATCACAGCCCAAGATCACACTAACTTTTGGCTGCTATCACTTTATTGACTCACTGAGCTTATCTTCTACTAAAATTCCCAGATCTTTTTAGATAGCCACTTCTGTTTTGTCATACCTTCTTCATCCCATTCCTGTGAAGTTGATTTTTTAAAAACCCAAATGAGGGGTGGCTAGGTAGCATAGTGAATAGAGCACTGACCCTGGAGTCAGGAGGACTTGAGTTCAAATTCAGCCTCAAACACTTAATACGTATTAGCCATGTGACCTTGGGCAAGTCACTTAACCACAATTTCCCTGCCTTCCCCCCTCCAAAAAGCAAGAAAATAAAAAATAAAGAATAGACTGATGGAATGAATGAAAAAGTATTTATCAAATACGTATTATGTGCAAAGCATTGGGGGTACAAATAGAAAAGGAATATAATCTCTGTTCTCAAGAAGTTTGCATTCTAATAGGGAAAGGCAACACATAGAGGAAATTTGAGCTGCAAATGAGATGCGAAGGTCTATGATCCTTAGAGTGCAACAACAATACAGAGGAGAGGGTGATGCCTCTTCTTCAGTGTCATTTCCACTGATAAAATCCTATAACTTTTTGATGCTGAACTATTTTATAATACCAAGGACTTCTTTTCTGGGTCTTTAATATCTATAGCTACTGAAGAAGTGTAATACCTGCAGAAGTGGCTGTCAGCATAATCCCCGTGTTGGGCTGGAAGCAAAGACCTGCAGTCTGGGGTGTGTGTGTGTGTGTGTGTGTGTGTGTGTGTGTGTGTGTGTGTGTGTGTATGCTGACATAGAGTTCTTGGCCTTTCCTGCCCATGGAGGACAGTTTGTAGTGGTGGTGGCAAAGAAGGTGGATCCTCTCTTCGTTTTGATTTCTCCCCTCAGTAATGACTGAGGGCCATGGCTGAAAGAAGCACAAGTGACTTGTAGGCTGTTCTGAAGGCCATTGGGCTGTCTCTGTTGGAGTCAAGGAAAGATGATAGTTGCATAATAGCAGTGGTTTGACTTTCCTGGCACCTGCCACCACTTGCCATTTCAGATAAGCTGGCCTACCTGCCTTGTAGGTAGCAGAAGATGAATGGTGAACTCTTTCCTCAATGAGGAGTTGCTTCTCAGGAAGCTGGTCTGAAAGCAGGGGTCACTGTCATCCCTAAGGTCGGGATTATGGGCTATCGCTATTCACTGTTTATATATATAAATTTATTTTCATTTACCAACCTTGTCCTACCCCACCCCTGCCTAGCTCCTCCAAGAATGTAAGTTCCTTGAGAGCAGGAACTGTTTTTCATTCTCTCTTTTTATCTTTAGCATCTACCATAGTGCCTATCACATAGTAAGTGGTTAATAAATCTTTGTTGTATTAGATAGTTAAATTAGCTGTATTTGAGAGGCAAAATAGATAATTCTATGTGAATATGTTTTGTGTGTTTCTTGCAAATGGCATATTGTTGGATTTTGTTTTCTAATTCATTCTCCTAAACTCTTTGTTTAATGGGTAAGTTCATCCCATTTGTTTTTATAGTTATGATTGTTAATTATTTCTCTTTCTCCATCTTATTGTCTTGTACTTTTTACTCCTTTTGCTTCCTGCCCCACCTTTACAAAAAAGAGTATAGTGAGAGAGGTGTTTGCTCAGCACTAGTGTTCTATGCTTGACAAACCTGCTTTCTGTTCTACTGCCCCTCTTTTTCTTTCCCTCATCTAGATCTCAGCCACAGGTGGTTCTTCCTTCCTTGCTTGCTTCCTTCCTTCTTTTCTCCTTAACCTCCTCTTTGTAATCCATTCTTAAGGTTAGTGTTTGTTTTTCTTATGGTTAATCACTTTCTGAATTTGTTTTCTCTCCTAGGACTTCCCTCTCCCTTTTCTTTATTTTCTCCTTTTCCCCAGTTGAGTTAAATGCATTTCTGCACCCAACTCTTGCATGTGTATGTATATTCTCTCTCTCTTTTTTTAACCAGTTCAGATGAAAATGAGGTTCAGGTATTGCTTGCTTTTCCCATGCCATTCTCCTTATTTGTATAGTCTTGTACTTAGGCCCTTATATTATGTGAAATAATAAATTCTCTATCCTTCCACTCCCTTTCTTCACTAGTACATTCCTTTTTTCTTCTTTCTTCTTTTAAGACTGTCAGAGCATAACAAAATATCCCCTAGATACTCTGTCTTATTTAACTCTTTCTATAACCCCTGATGACATTAGGGTTCTGAGAGTACACTTGTGTTATCTCCCCAGCTTGAGGTAAACATTTCATCCTTGTTTGGAACCTTCTGTTGCTTGCTAATATGTACATATTTATGTTTCTCTTCACTCCTGTATTTGTAAATCAGAGTTTTTCCTAAGCTCTAGTATTTTTATCTGAAATGCTTAGAAGTCCTCTGTTTCATTAAAAATTCATTAAAAAAAATCCTTATAGTATTACATTCAGTTTTTCTCAGTAAATTATTTTTACTTGTAAGCCCACTTCTTTTTTTTTTGTCTTTTAGAATATCATATTCTAAGATCTATGCTTCTTTATAGTAGTAGCTACTAAATTTTATGTAATCCTGACTATAACTCCTTGGTGCTTCAACTCTTTCTCTTTGATGTGGAAGCTTTGAATTTTGGCAGTGATATCCCTGGGATTTTTCATCTTGAGGTTTCTTTAAAGAGATGACCAGTGAATCCTATTTTCATTTGGTCCTCTGTTAATAATAGATCAGGCAGTTTTCTTTCACGAATTCTTGAAATACAATTCCAGATTCTTCTTTTGTTCATGACTTCTAGGTAGTTTAAGGATTCTTATGTGATCTCTTCTTGATCTTTTTTCCAAGTCAGTGTTTTTTTTCTTCTTCTTTTTTTTAATCTTCTGACTTTATTTGAATTTTTCTTGTTGTCTCGTGGGGGTGATTAACTTCTATTTGGTCTGTTTTAATTTTCAAGTCTTCTATTGTTTGGGTTAGGTTTTTGAACCTCTTATACTAAGTTTTTTTTTTTTTGGAGGGCAATTGGGATTAAGTAACTTGCCCAAGGTCACACAGCTAGGTGTGTGTGTGTGTGTGTGTGTGTGTGTGTGTGCATTAAGTGTCTGAGGCCAGATCCGAACTCAGGTCCTTCTGACTCCAGGGCTGACACTCTATTCACTGCACCACCTAGCTGCCCCTATACTAAGTTTTTAATAATCCTTCCAAGTGTTTCCCTCCAATCTTTCATTTCTTTGCTAATTCTGTCATATAGCACTTTCATTTTATTTAAAAAATCATTTTGAAAAATATTTTTCTGTGCTCTCTGTGCTATGTCTTTCTAGTTTGATCCTGTGTCTGTGCACACAGACCTGCCTATTTCCCTACTGTGACCTGGACTGGAGAAATGACTTGCTGAGTTTTTCCCTTGAATTTCCTGATCATGAATCAGTTGTTGCCCTTTCTAGATCTTTGTTGGAATAGTTGTAGAGGGAGAGCTGGGTTGGTTGCATTGCTTCTTTATACTTTATCATATTTGGAGGTATCCTCTGCTCTCTTTCTTTTCATGGAATTTTCATTTTAATGCCATTAGTGTGATCTTATTTTAAAATGACCAAGCAAACATAGCCTTCAATGTAATTTTGTGGGTACCTAAATTTCTTTATGTCTTGAAGCAAATTTCTAATGATTGGGTGATTCTCCCTCCTCAAAAAACAAAAACAAAAACAAACAAACAAACCAGGGAGTAAAGCTGAAGCCAACTGAAAAGAGTTCTCTTTGGCATCCTTCCTAGTTTCAAACCTGTTACTGTCTAGAATTACTACACATGGAGAATTGTGCACTCTTTCCTGACTGAGGAAAGGATTGCATTACTTACATACAAATAGGTCAGATTGGGACCTCAGGGAAGGAAAGCAGACTCTGCAAACCATTAATTTTTTAAATACAATTTTTATTAGTTTCTTTTGTTTTTATATCACTTATAGTTTCGACTGTATTCTTCCTTGCACCACCTCCCAGGGAGTCATTCCTTTTTATAAAGAAGGCAAACCATGATTAGTAAGATGCCTATCAGTAATCACACACACAAAAAGAAAGGGTCTGTAATGTCATTTATTTCTTTTTGATAGCTTCCATTTGTGGGGTAATCATTAATCTAGAAATTAGGATCTTTTATTCCATAAGGAAACACACAATCCTAAAACTGATATGACCACCATTAATAACCTGAGAGCTATTCTTGTCCTTCAGTGCTAGCAGCAGTATGGATGTATAGAGAGGCAGAAGCAGGTGTCAAACCTGACTTTCTTTAGCATTTCCAATTGACCATAATAACTTCCAGAAATGGCTGTTCCTCTTCCATCTCTGGCTCATTCATAGATGCCTATCTATGGCCCTAACAGGCTCAGTCTATGCTTCTGAGAAAAATGTAATTGGATTTTTAAAAATATATAGATCAGTCATGCTGGTTTTTTTCAAATCTTTAAAAATATTATTTTGGATGGCTCTCTGGCAGAGAGAGGGGGAGGGATACTTGGGATAACTATGATGATGAAAAAACAAAAGATGTCAATAAAAACTTAGTTAAAAAGAAGAAAAAAAAGAAATAACTGTGCAGTTTAAAAAGTGTAATCTAGTTTTAGCTCCTTTTATTATTAGATTCTAAACTCATTTTATGCCTGTAATGGACTAGCTCAACATACTGCTCAACCAGCTTTGTGTCAGAAGCTGGACAACAGGAATTCTTAAACATTTTATTTTTACAGAGTACTGCCATGTGTTTTACTAAGGAAACATTTTTGTGCTTTGTAGCTTGATGCAGTTAGTATAAAGTTATCTCTGAATAGGAACATCTATGAATCTCTCCATGAATTTGACTTTATGTGGTGTAACTTTCATGTCACCTTTGATAAGTTTGCATTTCCTTGTTTTTCATCTTATTTAGTGCCACTACTTAGCAGATCATTGAACATTAAGAATTCAGTATGGGGGGGGGGGGGCGGCTAGGTGGCACAGTGAGTAGAGTGCCAGCCCTGGAGTCAGAAGGACCTGAGTTCGGTTCTGGCCTCAGACACTTAACGCACATACAAACAAAAACCTAGCCGTGTGACCTTGGGCAAGTTACTTAACCCCAATTGCCCTCCAAAAGCAAAAAAAAAAAAAAAGAATTCAGAATTCAGTATGGGATTGGGGAACAGTAATTAGTCTATTTTGTCTTTAGTGTAGTATGAGATGTTTGAAAAGAGTAAATTGGAGTCTGATTGTAAGTGAACTTAAATGTTAATGTAAACAGTTTGTATTTTATTCAATAAGCAATGGGAAGTGCTGTGAAAAGAATAAGGATACATTCCACAAAAAAATAGGCTTAAGGTAACCTCATAATTATTTGCTTGCTGCTAATTTATAAATAATAATCTATGCTGGATAAGTAGACACTGTCTTCAGTTTCTTTCATTTTACTGTCATTGATGGAGGAAAGTACTTAATAAAACAGAAGTCTAAAAGCAACAAATTCCATAGGCTGAAAAGTTATTAACTAGTGTGACAACTATAATGAAGCTGACACATGTGACACTTGGAGCACCCAGTGAAAGGCAACACCTTCCAACTTGAGCACTGAAATAGCATCCTTGTGAGAATATGAATATGTAAAACTGAAAAGCTGACAGCATCCTATTTCATCATACAGGAGAAAGGTACAGTAAGAAAGAACATGAAGGAATGAACAAAGTGTTTATGAGCTCTGTTATCTGAAATAGCAAATTGTCTAGAAACCTTGCTTCTTTTAAAGCCAACTCATAACTGGCAATCCCTATCCCCACCCCTCTGCTATTTATTTATTCTCTTATCCTTCTTAATTTACTAGACTAAGAAGAGGAAGTTAGCATATTCAATCAGACCCTTCCTCCTGTTTCATTATTCAACATTAACTGTGTGCCTCTGGGCAAGTCACTTAAGCTCTATTTGCTTCAGTTTCCTCATCTGTGAAATGAGAATCAAATGAGATAATATTTTTAAAGTACTTAGCACAATACCTGGCACATAGAAAGTGCTATATAAATATTAGCCACTATTCTATTATTATTTCTTCAGTCTATCAATTGTTTAGCAAACCTTAAAGAGCTATAGGATCAAGTCTTTGTTATACTGATATATCTGCCTCCAGAAAACTTTCCTTCCTTTCTCTAGGAGTTTATCTATCCCAACCCATGCCAACACCAGTTCTCATGCATAGTAATTGCAGTATTCATATTGGTATATCTTTAAATATCCTCACTTTCAAGTTCATCAACTTCAATTCCTATGACCTACACTTCTGCTCTACCTTAACCATCCACAAGAAAGGATTTAGCCTTGGACCTCACCATCACCCCCCATCATTCCACCTTCGTGATTGTGAATCACTAAATTTCCTAATCTAAACACCACTACTTTCTACAGGAAAGCTTTCCTGATCCCTCTATCTCGCAAAAAATTACCTGGTATTTATTTTGTACATACTTAGATATGTTTGCTATGTCTGCCTGATAGAGGGAACTTATTTAATTTTTGTGTTTCTATTCTGAGAGTCTGGCACATAGTAGGTGCTTAATCCATGCTTGTTGGTTAATTAATTGGCTGTTGCATACATTGTTCTCTTGGTTCTACTTACTTCACTCCTCATCTCTGCTTTCTAGCTTCCTTTAAGTGTCAACTAAAGTCCTACCTTCTGCAGGGGGTCTTTCCCATTCCTTAATCTTTGTGCCTTCCCTCTAAGATCACCCCTTTACCTCCAGTTTCCCTTGTTTGTACATGGTAGTTTGCATATCAAATCCTATATTAGGCTGTGAGTTCCTCATGAGCAGGAACTATTTTTTTGTCTTTCTTTGTATTTCCAGTGCTTAGCAAGTACTTGGCACATATTAGGCACTTAATAAATGTTAGTTGACTAATTTCAACCGAACTGATTTTGTTAATGCAAACATTTTTCAATTTTTTATATCCAAAGTTGTCCATTTTATCTCTTGTGATCTTCACTAAGTGATCTGATAAGGTCTCTTTCAGTTCTAAATGCTATAGTTGCTCCTCTTATAGAAATAGATTTTGAGGAACAAAAAAGGTATTTTTAATCTAATTAAATAAAATATTCACTCAAATATAAAGTAGGTTGAAGCTAAACAAAAGTAGGAAAGAGAGGGGAACAAGCATTTATGTAGTGCCTACTCTATGTCAGGCACTTTGCTAAATACTTTTTTAAAAAAATGTTGTTTCATTTGATCCCTACATTGATCCTGCCAGATAGGTGCTATTATCATCCCCATTTTACAGTTGAGGAAACTGAAGCAAACAGAGATTAAGTAACTTGTCCAACACCACGTAGCTAGCAAGTGTCAGAAATCACATTTGCATTCAAGTTTTCCTGACTCTGGTCCAGCACTCTATCCACTATACCACCAGCTGCCTATAAATGATGCAAAAATTAGTGATAAAAAATATACATTTGGGAGATGTATAAATAAAAATAATAACTTAAATCAAAAGGTGGCCCAAGTCCTAGAAAGAAAAGTAGAAACATAGAACATTAGATCTGGAAGAAATGATCAAGTTCAACCCTCTGTTTTACAGGTGAGAAAACTGAGGCCCAGTGAATGGAAAAGACATGTTCTTAAAACAGTGATAATAAATGTCAACACTAAGATTCTCAGACAGGTCTTATGTTTTCAATTCCATCGAGCCCCTCATATACGACATTTTTTCATAGTGGGACTGAGAGAATAGCAATTGGAAGTTTGTTTTCATTAAATGAAGAGGCTCTAGCTTTTACTTTCTCTGCCTTCCTTATACTTTTTGCCTCTTTAAGTTATTAGAATGGCAATCAAAATGAAAGAAAATTTAATTGGCTTATCATAACTGGGGAGTCCTAAACTAATGTAATAATACCCTGTCTGTGATAATATTGCAGTGTAAAGGCTTTTGTTATTATTCAGTTGTGTCCAATGCTTTGTGACACCATTTGGGGTTTTCCAGGCAAAGATACTCAACTGGTTTGCTATTCCCTTCTCCAGCTAATTTTATATATAAGGAAATGGAAGCAAACAGAGTTAAGTGACTTTCCTAGGGTTACACAACAAGGAAGTTATACAAAAAGGAGGTACTGTACTAGATTTCTTATATGTAGTAAATATGGTCCTCATATCTAAGTCTAAAAGAGAGAACACAGAGAAAGAAAACAATATACTGGTATCACTAGTGAATTATGATACAAAAATATTGAATGAAATATTATCAAATAGCTACATATTCAAAAGATTATTCACTAGCTCAGGTTGGGTTTATGCCAAGAATTCAAGTCTAGTTTAATATTAGAAACACTATATCTACACTAGACCATATCTTTAACAAAATAATGAAAAACATATGATTATATCAATAGATGCAGAAAATGCTTTTGACAAAATATGATACTCATTTACTTAGTTAAAAAACACTAGAAAGCATAAAAATAAACTGACCTTTCCTGTATATGATAAACAGTGTCAAACTAAGAACAAGCATTATCTGTAATGGAGAAATAACATCAGGAGTAAAGCACAGATGTTTATTGTCACCACAGTTGTTTAATATGGTTGTAGAATGCTATCTATAACAATGATACAATTAAAATAAATAAAAGGAATAAGCATAGATAAAGAGAAAAATATTGGTCTTTGCAGATGATATGGTGTTTTACTTAAAGAATTCAAGATCCAACTAAAAAGCAATTGCAACAATATCCTCAATAAAGTAGGAGAATATAAAATAAACCCAATGAAATCATCATCAGTATATTTCTAATATAGAAAGTGATAGGAAAATCAATTTCATTCAGAATAATAATAGAACATATGAAATATCTGGGTCTTCATCTGTAAGCAGACAATCAAGACTTCTATTAATATAAATACAAAGTATGTTTTATAGAAAAAAAGCAAGACTTAAATAATTAGAGAGATATTAATTAATTATAGGTAGGACATGCCAATATAATATGGTCTAGAAGAAGTAATAAAATTTATCTACAGTTAATCAACTTAAGAGAAATAATGAAAAAATAAGAAGTAAAAGGAGGAAGACTAGTAGTACCAGACCTCAAACTGTATCATAGAATGTAATCATCAAACAATTTGGTATTAGTTAAAAACTGAAAAGTTTCTCAGTAAAACAGATTGGGTAGATACAATATAGAAACAAATAAACTGTAATGTGGTGTTTTATAAACCCAAGAATGTTGACTACCAGGCTAAGGAATTCCTATTTGACAAAACTACTGGGAAAACTGGGAAGCAATTTAGCAGAAATCAGAGTTAGACTAACATTATATGCTGTCTTCTACATTGAATTCCAACTGGGATACATGCCCTAAATTTGACAGGTCAGCATAAAGAAAGAGGACAAATTAAGGAGATACCTTTCACAATTATGGCACAGGAGGATTGTGGATTCTAAACAAAGCATAGAGATGATCATGAAAAAAAAAATCAAATTTTAGTATGTGAAATAGAAAAACTTCTTCACAAGCAAAATAAATGTTTTCAGAAGCAGAAGGGAGGGGTGACTAGATGCTGCAGTGAATAGAGCACTGGCCCTGGAGTCAGGAGGACCTGAGGTCAAATCCAGCCTCAGACACTTGACACACTAGCTGTGTGACTTTGGGCAGGTCACTTAACCCCAATTGCCCTCCAAAAAGAAAAAAAAAAAAAGAATCAGAAGGGAAAAAACTGGGGAAAATCTGCACAGCAAACTTTTCTGATAAATGTCTTGTATCACAACTGTATAAAGAATTAGTACAAATATACATGAAGTAGTCCCCAATATATAAGTAGTCAAAGTATATGAACCATCCCCAGTTCTCATATGAAGAAATGAAAGTTACCAACAACCATGTGAAAAAATAATACAAAACACTAGTAATTAATACATGCCAACAAAAACAACTCTGAGGTTCCCACCTTGCACTCATCAAATTGGCAAAAATGAAGAAAATTGCAATTGTTGTAGGGGTTGTGAGATGACAAGCAAACTGATGTGGTATTGGTAGAGCTATGGTTCCAATTGATTCAACCATTCTGGAATGCCATTTGGAACTATTCCCCAAAAGTACCTAAATGATGTCTACTCTTGACTTAGCAATATTTCTATTAGATGTATCCCATGGAAGTCAGGGACAGAAGACAAAGATCCAAATGCACAAGAATATTTATAGTAACACTTTTTTGCTATCACAAAAAACTGGAAATAAAACTTGTTGTTCAGTCATTTTTATTGTGTCCAACTCGTTGTGAACCCATTTGGAGTTTTCCTGGCAGAGATACAGTAGTAGTTTACTATTTCCTTTGTAAGCTATTTGCCAGATGGAAAAAGATTCTCAAAAGCTCAGTGAAGAGAATCATTCCTTCAGAATTAGATTGGAGCAACTGGAAGCTAATGACTTTATGAGAAATCAAGATACTATTAAACAGATCCAAAAAAATGAAAGAACAGAAGGCAATGTGAAACATCTCATTGGGAAAACCACTGACCTGGAAAATAGATCCAGGAGAGATAATTTAAAAATTATTGTACTACCTGAAAGCCATGATCAAAAAAAGAACCTAGAAATCATCCTTCAAGAATTTCTCAAGGAAAATTGCCCTGATGTTTTAGAACCAGTGGGCAAAATAGAGGTTGAAAGAATCCACCTATCACCTCCTGAAAACGATCCCAAAAAGAAAACTCCTAGGAATATTATAGCCAGGTTCCGGAGTTCCTAGGTCAAGGAGAAAATATTACAAGCAGCCAGGAAGAAACAATTTCAATATTGTGGAAACACAATCAGGATAACATAGGATCTGGCAGCTTCTATACTGAGGGACTGAAGGGCTTGGAACATGATATTCCAGAAGTCAAAGGAGTGGGGATGAAAACCAAGAATCACCTACCTAGCAAAATTGAGTATCATGTTTCAGGGTCATTCAGTGGAATAGAGGACTTTCAAGCATTCTTTATGAAAAAACAAGAGTTGAATAGAAAATCTGACATTCAGATACAAGAAGCAAGAGAAGCATGAAAAGGTAAACAGGGAAAAGAAATCATATGGAACATATCAAAATTGAACTATTTACATGGAAAAACGATAATTATAACTTAATGAAACTTTTCTCAGTATGAGAATAGTTGAAGGGAATAGAAATGTATGTGTATGTGTGTGTGTGTGTGTGTGTATACATACATATATCTATATAGGTGGGTATATGGGCATATGAATACATATGTGAATGTGTGTATATATGTGTACAGGTACACATAGATAGAGGGCACAGGACCAATTTAATAGGAAGGGAAGGTATTAAAAGGTGAAATTAAGAGGTGAGAGGGGATAATAATGAGAGGAGATGGGGAAAGACAGAATGGGGTAAACTATCTCATATAGAAGAGGCAAGGGAAAATGGTTACAATGGAAGGGAAGAATAGGAAGGTAAAAGGGAATGGGTCAACCTTATTCTCATTGAATTTGACTTAGGGAGGCAATGACATACACACTAAATAGGGTATCTCACCCTCCAGGAGAGTAGGGGGGGAAGGGGATGAGAGATAGGGATGATGGAAGGGAGGGCAGGCTGGGGGGGGGAGGGAAGTTGGAAGCACCCACTTTTGAAAAGGGACAGGATCAAAGTAGAGAATAGAACAAGTGGGAGGTGGGATAGGAGGGAGGGAAATATAGTCAGTCTTTTACAATATATCTACTATGGAAATGTTTTGCATAGCTACACATATACAACCTATATTGAATTGCTTATCTTCCCAGTA
>WOXC01000299.1:0-101748 GCA_011680675.1 Gymnobelideus leadbeateri
ATATACACACATTCACATATGTATTCATATACACATATAACCTTCTTCAACTATTTTCATACTGAGAAAGGTTTCATCAGTTACAGTTATTGTTTTTCCATGTAGGAAGGTAAATAGTTCAACTTTGAAAAGTTCCTTATGATTTCTTTTCCCTGATTACCTTCTCAAGCATCTCTTGCTTCTTGTATCTGAATGTCAAATTTTCTATTCAACTCTGGTTTTTTCCTCAAGAATGCTTGAAAGTCCTCTTTTCCACTGAATGACCATATTTTCCCCTGCAACATGATACTCAGTTTTGCTGGGTAGGTGATTCTTGGTTTAAGTACCAGCTCCTTTGCCCTACAGAATATCATATTCCATGCCTTTTGATCCCTCAGTGTAGAAGCTGCCAGATCCTGCGCTATCCTGATTGTGTTTCCACAATATTGAAATTGTTTCTTCCTGGCTGCTTGTAATATTTTCTCCTTAATCTGGGAATTCTGGAACATAGCTATAATATTCCTGAGAGTTTTCTTTTTGGGATCTTTTTCAGGAGGTGATTGGTAGATTCTTTCAACCTCTATTTTGTCCTCTGGTTCTAAAACATCAGGGCAGTTTTTCTTGAGAATTTCTTGAAGGATCATTTCTAGGTTTTTTCTTTGATCATGATTTTCAAGTAGTATCTCTCCTGGATCTATTTTCCAGGTCAGTGGTTTTTCCCATGAGATATTTCACATTACCTTCTATTCTTTCATTTGTTTGGATCTGTTTAACAGCATCTTGATTTTTCATAAAGTCACTAGCTTCCATTTGCTCCAGTCTAATACTGAAGGAATGATTCTCCTCAGTGAGCTTTTGAGATTCTTTTTCCATCTGGCAAGTTTGGCTTTTTAAGGCATTCTTTTCCTCATTGCCTTTCTGAGCCTCTTTTGCCATTTGAGTTAGTCTATTTTTAAGGTGGTGTTTTCCTCAGTCAGGCTATTGACTCTCATTTCATACTTTTTCTGCATCTTAATCATTTGTCTTCCCAATTATACCCCCATTTGTCTTATCTGTGTCTTAAGGTCCTCTATGGCCTGTAACCAGCTCATATTTTCATTTGGGGCTTTTGGTGCAGGAGTTCTGTCCTTCCAATCCTCCTTCTGTTCCACACTTTGGTCCTCTTTGCCCCCAGTCATTTTTCTGTTTATTTTGTTTCCTTTGGCTAGGCATGTTGCCACTCAATTACTTGACTTTTGGGCTTGTTGCCACAGTAGGACTCTGCCACTAGCCAAGGGAGCTTCTAAACACTGGGGTTTTCTCTTTTCCAGAAGTATCAGTTGGGTGCCCTCTCTGAAACCCCCACAAGCTCTGGCAAGCTGGTCACACCGCCTAAGACCTCCACCCCAGATCACAATCCAGATCCAAGAAGGTTAAAGCAAGAGTGATTACCCCCATCCCAGACTGATCTCCTTTCCCTCTACAGTCCGTAAGCCAGGAACTCAAGCTACAACATGGTGGCTGCGCCAGATCTACTCAGCAGCTTCTCAGCCCCAGTGAAAGATGCAGACCTGCTTTCCCAACCAGTCCCAAAGTCCATACTACAATGACCTCTCACTTTGTTGTTGGTAATTCTGGAAATACCACAGTTGCTGGTGTTCTGGAGTCCCTCCAGCAGGCTGCTGGTAAGGGCACCCTGGGGCTAAAACCTCTGACTCAGGCCTGGGCTCAGCTCCCAGAGCCCTGTGCTGGCCGCTCCCTGCTGGGCTGCCAGGCTGTCCTCATTAGGAGGTTATCTTCCCTGTGTCATTTTGTGGGTTCTGGAGCTCCAGAGGTTGTTCAGAGTTCAGGTTGTTTCTATGTTTTGGATGTGATGTGGACAGGAGCACCGGGAAAGTGCTGTTTCTACTCCTCCATCTTGGCTCTGCCTCCTGTATCATATATTTCTTAAGGTTGTTATTAAAAAGTGTCTTGTAACCATCAAAGTAGTTAAGATAAGTTAATAATAATAATAATGGTGATACAAAAACAACTAAACACAATAGCAAAACTGTTCAACTCTGGCTTTAATATCTTCAAGAGAACATTTGAAGTAGGGAAAGTTGCATGCTAGAATTTCATAAAAATATGATTTAAGTCATTTGCCTTATGTTGTTGTAATAGAATGGCAAAGTCCTGCTAGAGTATCCTGAATTTAAAAAGGTTGTGTATGTTTGTGTTTTAGGAGTAGACATGGGAATTCATTGGTGTAGAAAAATTCCAGTAAGGAAACACCTTCTATCAATGAAGATGTGAATAGAATTGTAAACTTTACAATTTCTAGTCTTAAAGAGGAGTCTGAGATACTGTGATGTTAAGTGACATGCCCTTGATCACGCACACTATGTGTCTATGTTGCACTGCCAGAAACATAGGCTAATAATCTTCAAGGTTTTAATAGTTTATGGATCCAATAAAGTGTATTACTTTGGATATTTCAAAGGTTTGCTCATAGCTTTCTAATTTTTTTTTTTCCTTTCAGGCATTTCCAGGAAATATAAACTCTGATGGTGTGGTCCGCCATGATTTGCAGCATCCAGTCATTGCCCGATATGTACGCATAGTGCCTTTAGACTGGAATGGAGAAGGTCGGATAGGGCTGAGGATTGAAGTCTATGGCTGTTCTTATTGTGAGTAGTACATATTTGAAATCTTTCATGGTGTCTTTTTTTATTGTTCTTAGAATGAATAGTTCATTTATTATCTCCTTTATTATCAGACTTTGCTTTCTGCGTCAATAAACTACCTTCTGCATTTAGGTGTACATATAAATACAACAAAAACAAAAACAGCAGTGCATTAAACCAAGACTTTAAACATGATCTTAATATATGAATGTAATTAAAATCAAGAAATTATGCTGCCTTAAAGTCATATAAAGTATTCAGAGCAGAGGAAATCCTAACTGCTGCATTGATAGATTTTTCTTAAGAGTTACTTCTTTTAGGTCCAGAAAAATTTTCATTTGAAATCATTCTTTTGGCTACTTATGAAGGTGTTACTTTAATGGAAAGTGACTGGGCCTATATTCTCATGGACACATAAGACCAAGACAGAAATATCATTTTAAATTGATTTTATAAACTTGATCTAATCAGTCTGTGAGGCAAGACCAGTGTACTTAGTTTCCTTTCATCCTGTATAATCACATTAGCTAGAAGTATATTTCAGACCAATTCCATTGCTTTGTGTAGGTGAGGCTTTCAAAAGAGATCATATGTGTATTTCAGTTCAAATACAGCACCTTATACAACATAAAAATTCAAAATGTAGAGTGGACATTCTTCCTTTTTCAGTATGTTGATTTTCAGAAACCTGCTGGACATCCAGGGAGACATTTCTAGTTTTGTAGGTAGAGATACAAATCTATGATGAAACGTAGTAAAATATTTGCCGCTCCCAATTTGCTCTTTATAAACAATCAAATAAAAAATAAAAAAGACATTAAAAAATACATCCTTAAGTGATTTTCAATTCAAGTATCCTTTCCACTGTTACATGTTGATGCCCCATCATACCTTACTAGATATCTTCATAAATTGTCCATGACTTGAAAAAAAAATCATCATCAACTTGTGGCCAGTTTTGTTGTTGTTGTTGATTAGCTTCTCTCAGCTACTCAGAAACTGGGATAATAGACCTTCACTTAACCCATGAACAGCTCCATTTTCTTTTCAGACTTGGTAGTCTCCTACAATTTATGCTTTTCTTGAAAAAATTCCAAGAACTACAGGACACTTTCACATTGTTATGTCACATTGAAAGATTAAAGGCAAAAGGAAAGGGGGTGACAGAGGATGAAATTGATAGTATCAAGGAAACAATGAACGTGAACTTGGACCGACTTCAAGAGAAGTGAAAGGTAGAAGTACCTGGCATGTGATGGTCCTTGAGATCACAAAGACTCAGATACTACTGAACAATAACACCAAAATTTCAGTGAAAGGCACCAGTTGATAAAAAATATGATGCATTGACAAAATAATTTCAAGCATATGATGTAAAACACTTGCTTGACTATAGGCACTAAAAGAAAAACATCCATAGGGAAATAAATGTATCAAGACACAAAAAAAATAATAACATGTTCTTAACAGAATAAGTGAATGGATTTTGTTAGTATATTCACAATAGAGATGCTTGTCACATGATTACTTGAATTTGTTTTGAGTTTATATTAACATTTTATTTGAGACCTTCATTCAGCATAATTTTGGGTGTTTCTTTACACCCTACTGAAGATATCAAATAAATATTTAAATAGAAATGACAGTATATACAACTAATTAAGGGAAAGCTTTAGTTATCCCAACTGTCCAATAATGGACTGCTCTCAATGCAGTCTTTCATTGTTGTCTTTAAGGACTTCATAATGTGTTTAATAGAACAAAGTTAAAACACATAAAGCAAATTGAAAACCATATAGCCTATATGATAATTAAGAACTAAATGACAAAATTGAATCTGTAGAGAATATCATCTTACCTACTTTTTTGTGCCATGAATTTAAAAAACTAGTTTATTAATCATTGCCATCTAATAAAGGAATGAATTGTACAAATGAGTAGTGAGCTCCCTAAACTTGAAAGTTTTTAAAGGGAAATTGGAGGGCCACGTCAGTATTGTTATTAAAGAGATTCTTCCTTTAAGAGGAAGTTTAGGCTAGATGACCTTTAACGTCCCTTACAATTCTGTGAATTTGCAGGAGGAGGAACTGTTTCTTAAGAAACTGTTTAATGGTAGAAGGCTTGCAGGAATTATTATCTAATAAAGACCAGGATTCAAATCTTGCTTCTGTCACATAATAGCTGTGTTTCCACGAGAAAGTCATTGGAACTTTCTGATCCAAAGTTTCCTCATCTTTAAAATGAAGGGTGATAATAAATGTCTCACTCACAAGGTTATTTCTAAGGCTCAAATTACATACCTATACATATACATACATATACCCACATATGTGTGTATGTGTGCATATCTATCTACATATATATTATAGATACCTTTGTTTTTAGAGTTCAATTCTGTACTATTGTGGCTTATATATTACTAAAGAATTCCTCAACATCCTAGAAGACTCTTTTTAGTGTTGAGTTGTTTCAGTTGTATCTGAGTCTCTGTGACGTTGTTTGGGCTTTACTTGGCAAAAAATATTGAAATGGTTTGCTATTTCCTTCTCTACCTATTTTTACAAATGAGGAAACTGAGGCAAACTTGGATAAGCAACTTCCCCAGGGCCACACAGTTAGTAAGTGTATAAGCTTGGATTTGTACTCAGGAACAATGAGCCCTTCAAATTCCAAGCCCAATACTCCAGCCACTCTGCTACATACTTACTAATACACCTGGATGTCAATTCCTCTCTCTGTGGTCCTTTGTTTGATGGTTGGTAAATCACAAAGCATAGCCAGAAAATACAAAAGCTTAATTAGCTTCATTTTGTGGTCAGTTGCCTGGTAGACAGCAACTTCACAGAACAAAAGATGCACATGCGCGCGCGCGCGCACACACACACACACACACACACACACACACACACACACAGAGTCTTACATATACTTAGGACAGCATTACAAGTGGCAAACATAACATGGACATTTTCCTCATTTGGGAGATTGAGGAACAGGGGCGAGGTGTCAGGTGATTTTGAAGAATGTCTTAATCTTGGCATTGTAACTTGTTAACCCTGTTACCTTAAGGTGCTGCCAAAATTCAGACTTACTCTGGTAGCAATGTTTCCTCATTAGTTAATCACATCAAACCATTTAATTTGGACAGAAGGTCTCCAAGACAGCAGAGGCCTTCTTACATATAGGATTTGTGAGCTTATCTTGCTGTTGAATAAAATACAGACTTAGGATTTCTTGGTATAAATCTGTAGCTCCTTTTATGAACTCTAAGGTTACTCTTTTGAGATGTTTCTCCCAGATTCACAGGTTTTTTATCCATTTTCTGTACAACATCCTCTCATATGATTTAAAGGGTTCGATTCTGTTTAGGCCTGTATAAAACAATGATGCTTCAGCAGACCAAATGACAAAATAGATACCATAGATTCCAAAATTATTGTTAAATCCCCAAGGGGCTTATGTGCATTGAGATACTGGGGCTTGGAAAATGTGACCATTGTTATATGAGAAATATCCTTTATGTATATGTTGACTATTTTGTTTCCATAGTTCTTACTAATTTGTCTAATTTTTCTCATATAACAATATAGATCTGTTCCACACACTCTTTTATGAGATTGTCTTATTCTAGATTTAAATGATCCTAGAAAGATGTGACTTTATTCTCTTTCACCTGGGAGAAATACTTCTTATTTCAGTGGCTACTCTAGTGTAGGCAGTGCGCAAATTACAAAACTTCTGAATATGGCTAGGTAAAATTATCTATAAAGGGGTACCCAATTATAATTGAATGTCCAAAGAATACTTGAAATAGTCTCTGATTGCTTTTGTTCAAAAATAAATTATCTTTCCTGAAGGCTACAGATTCAGGTTAACAGATTTATACTTATTTATCTAAAAAAATTCTGTTTTCCATAAGGAGTAAAATCATATCACTAAAATGTATTTAGGAAGTGGTGGAAATACTACACAGAAACAATCCTGAAGGAGCTGAAGATGTTCTTTCCATTCTGTTTCCTCAAGCCATTCCTTTAATGTCACAAATAACCTTTAGAGACATATTTTTACAGAATGATAGTTTCTAGGCTTGTTTCCCTTTAACAAAATAATTTAATTTTACTGTGAATTTTCATTATCATTAACATTTTATAGACACTCTCTATTCTCTAAAAATATGTATTTGGATCTCAGTGTTTTTTTTAAAATTCACTTTTTTGTCCTTTTTCAAAGGAAACATTCACACACATATCCAATATTGGTGCTCCAAAACAAATTTATATTTGTTATGGGATATTTTCTAAAGTTTGTAAATAATTACAACTGAGATTCAAACTATGCTAGGAACTAAACAAGGAAGAATATTTTTCTTATATATTTTGAGTGTCCTGTGAAATGTGAAACCTAAGATTTTTTTGATTCATTTGTGTTCCCCTTGAGAGATCATTATCTCTGTCTCTGAGTGAAGAAAAGATTAGCCATCTTCTTCCTTTGATTTTTGTAGTGAACAGCATTGTGTCTTCCACAGCTAAGGCAAGGAGGAAGTCCCCTTGACTACTTTAATGATGGTGGGAAGTGCAAGGGAGAATGAGGAAGGGGAAAACTGAATGTAAAAAAAGAGATGCCTTTTCCTATCTTTGCATAAATACACAGTGAGTAACAAAAGGCTGACCTTGAACATGAAGGTCAAAGAATAGGGTTGTATGTCTTGTACTTCAGTGTCTGGCAGAATGGTGTGTGTGTGTGTGTGTGTGTGTGTGTGTGTGTGTGTTTGAGAGAGACAGAGACAGACAAAGACAGAGATATTTGAAATATCCATTTGGGGCGGCTAGGTGGCGCAGTGAATAGAGCGCTGGCCCTGGAGTCAGAAGGACCTGAGTTTGGAGCCGGCCTCTGACACTTAATCCACATAAACAAAAAACCTAGCCATGTAACCTTGGGGAAGTTACTTAACCCCAATTGCCCTAAAGGGGCGGCTAGGTGGCGCAGTGAGTAACAGCACCAGCCTCGGAGTTGGGATGACCCGAGATCAGATCCGGCCTCAGAAAATGAGCACTCATGCATAAATAATGACTAGCCGTGTAACCTTGAGCAAGTTACTTAATCCCAATTGCTTTAAAAAAAATGAAATATCCATTTGAGGGGCAACTAGGTGGCTAAGTGAATAGAGCAACAGCCCTGGAGTCAGAAAGACCTGAGTTAAATCCAGCCTCAGACTTACTAGCCATGTCATCTTGGGCAAGTCACTTAACCCCAATTACCCTGCCATGCCCCGCTTCAAAAGAAAATAAAAGAAATATCCATTTGATCAGTGTTCATGTTTGACTAAGTCTCTGTCATGATTTCCTTTGTGTTTATCATCTCTTCCTCAAACAATGACTGACCTGTTGCTCCATGATGATTTTGTCATATGAGAAATTAGGTATTTCTCATAGCTAAAATGGAGAAGTTCACACTTCTGGTTGGGAAGTTTGATTTCATGTCACTGATTTAGAGCCTTTAGGTTTTCTGCTATTTTTATTTTCTGGACTTGTCTGGTATGTAATATAAATTACAATTTCATTGACTTCGAAGCTCATCTGAAATTATTCAAATCCTTTTACATTAGATTTCTCCCTCAAGTTTAATTGGAACAACTTCATCATTATTATTTTTTTTCCTTTGCAATATGCCCCATGTCTTATGACTATATAAACTGCCTTCCCAGCGCACCACTGGCAATCATCTTATGGTAGAACATAGGAGAATAGAAGTCAGAAGGGAGAAGAATAAGTCAAAGAAATTTTTTAAAAGATCATTTATGGCTGGAATACACACACATCCTTTTCTCCAAAACCAAACACAGGTTTTATTGTAGCAGCTAGAATTTTAATCATAAACTAAATAAATATTTAGCCAGATTCCTCTTAGGACTAGTTCAGACATCTCAGAGAGTTCCATAAACCCTTTCAAACTTCTGGGATTCTAAAAGAATAAAGTAGTTCAAATAGATGTGTCTCTTGTATGAAATAGATAACAACTTGGGACTCTATCTGGTAGAAAACCCATGGACACAATGTTTAGTATAGATAGATGGAATACATCTGGTTTGTTCTGCAGCTTTTTTGTACGGGAGAGAAAATTGGACAAAGGGGATATATGTTTTCCAAAGGAACCTATGGTAGTATCCACTTCTGAAATGTTATTTCTGTGGGTGGCCTCTGTACTCCCCTGGGAGAGTATATTCTAATGTGGCCACATAATTATTATTATTACTTTCTCTGCATCTGTCCTGCAGAAGTGGACTCTTGGTCTCTAGAGAATGACCCACAGTTGTGAATGGTTTACTTAGCTGACATCAAGCTATTCTGGTGTCAGCTATAATCTAGTTTGACCCAAAAGTTTCATTTTGCATTTTCTATGTTCCAGTGATATTACTGGTCCTCTGATTTCATCAATATAAAGAATTCCTCAATGAATAAACAACTTCTACATATGAAGGTCAGAACCTTCTCTGAAAATAATTATAGATTTATCTAGAAAAGTGATATCAAACATGCAGTGCCACACCATGCTAGCCTGTGATGTGATGCAGACATATTAAGGCATGCTGAATATTTCTCTCATTTGGTGATTCAATGTAAGACCAAGGTCCTTAGTAATATTTTGAGGATGTTGTATCAAAAACAATGAAACAACAGCAAGAATGAAAAAGAAGTTATGCTACGTGGTGTTAGTGTTATGTCATAATTAAATGGGGTGGAAAAAAATCTGAAAGAGACAAAGCTTCCAAATTCATCCATGTGATTATAATCCTGGAATAAATAAAAAAAATGACTCTAATGCCCCACTGAAGGGAAGTGTGGTATAATGACAAGGGCATATCATCTGAAGCCAGGAGATGTGGACTTGGATGCTGGCTCACTATAGCCCTGGACAAGTCACATGCCTCCTTGAGCTTCATTTTCTCATCCATAAAATGAGGATGATAATATCAATCCTACCTAGCTCATGGGACTGTTATGAGAAAAGCACTCTGTAATCCTTAAGGTGCTATATAGAAATGTGATCTATGATTTGGACATCCTATACTTGACTTAATCCAGTTAACCTTGGTAGTAGCAACCATCTCTCCCACCCTTTTTATTTGCACAAGATAATGCACCAGCACTAAGAAGTCATCTTCTTAGTCCAAATTAGATTAGGTGTTCATTACTGCCCTGCTGAAGGATGAACCTACAGGTTTCCTGTACAGAAATGATTTAGCAAACTAATCAATAGCAACCAAATGAGGACTGGATTTATACACAGAGAAATTGGTTTCAAGACTCAGCCCTGCTAACTCTAAATACGTGATTGGAGTAAAGTATTTAATATCTCTTTGACTCAAATTGCTTATCTACAGAATAAATATTTTGGAATCAATGATTTTATGTCACTTCCAGCTCGAAACTCTATGACGTCTTGGTTGAAATATATTAAAAATAAAAACAAATATACAATTGAATATATTTTTAAACAATGTACTCGTTCAACACTTTTTCAGTGAAAGTTATATATAAGATATTTTGAATTATAATGTATCTCTTCTAGTAATTCTTAAAATTTATATAAACAACTAGTTAACTGCCCATGTAGTTGTTTGCAGCCACATAGCACAATGGAAAAAAAAAAGTACCAGGCCTGGAGTCAGGAAGACTTGAATTCAGTTTATATTTATTAGATTTGTGACCCTTTGCTAGTTAATCTCTTCTTGCCTCAGTTTCCTCACCTGTAAAATGGTCAGCAATAAAAACACCTACCTTATAGGTTAGTTTTGAGAATTAAATGAGACAATATTCTTAAAGCACTTAGCATCATGCCTGTTACATATTAGGCGCTATTTAAATGCTTATTTCTTTCTCTTTTCTTTCCCCTTCCTCCTCATTTTCCTAAGAGCTTATAGTTTTGTTTAAACAAGGAATCCTGGGAAAATCAATTTGTTCTAAAGAAATACTCATGGATATTTAGGAAAAAATTCCCTACCGTATAGGTAGTTAAGGTTGTGCAGAATTACTTCCTATGCGAATTTTATACCTAACACAATTCTGAAGGTTGGTCGAAATAGAAAGTCTTACCATCCTAATCTAATCTGAACTACTTTCTTCATACCTCATTTCTTCAAACACATAGCATAATGCCTTACACATATTGGGTTCTCAGTGATTAGAAGAATTGACTGAATATCATTTTCATTGGAATAGCAACTCTAACTAGTTTTCTAGAACCCACTGATAAATTTTAGTGTTAGCACTTACACATCAAAAAAAGGCAATCCTACAGTTAAGTAGTTGGTTTATTAGGTTATTTACCTATTTAATTTTAGATTTAAGAAATAATGCAGATTAAGCTTAAAACTGTGCGTGTTTTGTTGTTGTTGTTGTTGTTTGTTTGTTTTAATTCTGGCCACCCTTGTTAAACATCTGTCCTCTTTGTTCTATAAACATCATCTGAGTTCAGAAGTTCAGTAGAAGACTCCGGGAGGGAAATCATTTATAAAGTGGAGATCTGGTGATAAGAAGCTAATGATAATAATAATAATAATAATAATATTTTTATTTTATTTTCACTTTAAGGTGTGCAAAGTACTTTATATCAATTATCTCATATAAAGCCTCACAATGCCCTTGAAAATAGGAAAAATCAGCTTTGCCTACAAGATTCTCACAGTACCTGTAACCACTTATTTGTAAATTCTTATAGTCCTTTGGTTGATATTTTAACTGCTTACTAATATGGAAAAAAAAAACTCATTAGTGACCAAAAATGTGTTGAAATAATTACCACTCTGGATTATATCCCGGGAGTTTCATTAGCACTTTATCAAATATGTCTTTTAATAGAGATGATAGCAGAATACACAATGAGGGTTACTCCCCCCCCCCGCCCATTTGAATACCAACATTGTGGTCCTCTGTGATTCCACTGAAAACCTTTCATTCAAATATAATTGTCACGGTATTATATACAAAAATTGCAGTTTGCCTTGATTTCATGTGAATTCTATGGAAAGATTTGTAAATTGCTCATCAAAAAGATAACACACATATATTAACCCAATTTAAGTTCAGTTCAGTTACATACCTACGATCCCCATGGCAATAGAAGTAAATCAATAGAAAATAACAAATTTAATTTCTACCAATGTAAAGCTACACATAGTAATGAGGCAATTATAGACTTTATACTCATCTCTTTAATATGCAATACATGTTATCTTATTCAGATTTCTTGTAATAAGACAGAAATTAAAAGTAATGTGTTGTAAGATCTGGGGTGTTCATGCAAAAGCCTTACATTTTCTTTTGCTTAAAAATAAAACAGAATTACTCTCATGGCCATAAGAAATCTGTATGTTAATGTTGATAGTTGGATATTAGATTTCATCATCATGAGGGTAAGAGGAGGAGCTCATCTATTTACCCTCTCCTCACCAAGTAGAGAAAATCTACTTTGATTCTTTCTCTTGTTGAGGATTATGTACTTTTGTGGGCACTTTATTCTAGAATGGTCATTGACAAGGTAGAGGGTATCAAGGGGAAAGGCAACTAGAGTGGTGAAAGGCTTTAAGATAATTTTATCACAATCAGTCAAATATGCTATAGATAGTTAGCTGGAGGATGAGTTTTGGGGAGGGCCATTATAGCAGTATTCTACCACGCCAAAAAAAAAAAATTCACAAGGATGAGGCATTTATTTTTTTCTTCTTATGTCCAGAAAATAGAACTAAGAATAATAGATACATAGTGTGGTTTGCTCTAAGGTAAAATTTCCTAACCATTAGAATTATCCAGAGGTAGAATTAGCTGCCATAAGACAGTAGGTTTTCCCTCACTGTATATATTCAGGCAAATACAAATAATATCTTGCCTGGTTTGTTAAAAGGAAATGCTTGTTCAGGTAGGGTTTGACTGAGCTGTCTTCTGTGAAATAAGTTCATATTGATTTCAGCATTACCTACTTTATCTGAGCGAAACACTGAGCCTCTAAAGCAGGGAAGGGACATTTTCTGGAGTAAAACTAGTCTTCTCCATATATAAAAGGTTTGTTTAAAATAATGATACTTGGGAACTACAGAAGACACAAAATGACTCAGAGAAACTAACCTCACACTGAGAACAGCCCCACAGGATGGCAGGAAGCACCAGCATGGCTCTCTGGGAGCCCAGCCCAAGCCCACCTGAGCCCAAGGTTTTAGCCTAAGGGTGGCCTAACCAGCCAATGGCTGGAGAGACTTCAGATCACCAGCAGATGTGGCAGTTTCCAGAATTATCAACCCATATATGCTAAGGACAAAGTGAGAGGTCAGTGCAGTGTGGTCTTTGGGACCTGGGAATTCAGGAATGCGATGGAGCCTTTGCTCCCCAGGGTGCAAAGCAGCTGAGGCTGTACAGCCATCCATGCAGCCTCCCTCCACATGGCTGCTTCAGAGCTACTGGTTTGAAGATTGTAGGGGAACCAAGCAACCAGTCTGAGGGGTAATCACCCTTGCTTTAACCTGCTTAGATCTGGCTGGCTGTTTAGGGTGGAGGTCCTGGGAGGTAGGGGTGGAGGCGTCAGATAGGGCAGCTAAAAAATAGCTCCAGCAGATATAAAAACCACAGTATTTGGGATAAAGCTCCTGTTTCTGGTAGCAGAGTTCTACTGTGGTAAAAGCCTCAAAACTCAAGTAATTGAGTAGCAACATGAGCAAGCAAAGGAGCAAAGCAAACAGAGCAATCCAACTTTACACTCCTATTTTGGGGACAAACAAGATCAAAGCATGGAACAGGAGGAAGACAGCAAAGTAAGAACTCCTGCAGCAAAAGCTTCCAAGAAAAATGTGAGCTTGTTACAGGCCATAGAAGAGCTTAAAAAGGATTTTGAAAACCAAATAAGAGAAGGCAAGGAAAAATTGGGAAGACAGATGAGAACAGTGCAAGAAAACTATGTAATGAGAGTCAACAACCTGACTGAAGAAAATAACAACTTCAAAACAGACTAACACAGATGGCAAAGGAGGCTCAAAAAGGAAATGAGGAGAAGAATGCCTTAAAAAGCTGAATTTGCAAGATTGAAAAAGAATCTCAAAAGCTGACTGAAGAGAATCATTCTTTGAGAATTAGATTGGAGCAAACGGAAGTTAGTTACTTTATGAGAAATCAAAATACTATTAAACAGATACAAACAAATGAAAAAATAGAAGGCAGTGTGAAATATTTCATTGGAAAATCCACTAACCTGGAAAATAGATCCAGGAGATATAATCTAAAAATTACTGGACTACTTGAAAAATATGATCAAAAATAGAACCTAGAAATCATCCTTCAAGAAATTCTCAAGGAAAATTGCCCTGATGTTTTAGAACCAGAGGGCAAAATAGAGGTTGAAAGAATCCACTGATCAGGTCCTGAAAAAGATCATCAAAATAAAACTTCTAGGAACATTATAGCCAGGTTCCAGATTTCCCAGATCAAGGAGAAAACATTAAACTCAGGCAGGAAGAAACAATTTCAATATTGTGGAAACAGAATCAGGATAACTCAGGATCTGCCAGCTTCTACACTAAGCAATCTAAGGACTTGAAATATGATATTCCAGAATTCAAAAGAGATGGGAGTAAAACCAAGAATCACCTACCCAGCAAAATTAAGTATCATGTTTCAGGGAAAAATATGGTCATTCAGTGGAATACAGGACATTCAATCATTCCTGATGAAAAAAAAAAAACCAGAGATGAATAGAAAATTTGACATTCAGATACAAGAATCAAGAGAAGCATGAGAAGGTAAAGAGGGAATAGAAATAATTTATCAAAGTTGAACTATTTATATTCGTACATGGAAAAATTATAATTGTAACTTATGAAACTTATGAAAATTTTCTCAGTCTGAGAATAGTTGAAGGTAATAGAAATGAATATATATGTATATATGTATGTATATATATATATGTGTATATATATATATGTGTGTGTGTGTGTGTATCCATACATACATATGTATGTCTATAGGAGGGTACATGGGCGTATGGATACATATATGTGTATGAATACATATATGTGTATATGTCTATAGGTATACATAGACAGAAGGCACAGGACCAATCATCCCAATAGGGTAGGATGATACTTAAAAGGTAAAAGGAAGAAGTGAGAGAGTAATAGAAGGACAGGAGATGGGGAGAGACAGAATCTGGTAAATTATCTCGTATAGAAGAGGCAAGGGAAAATTGTTACAATAGAGGGGAAGACGAGGAAGGCAAAAGGGAATGAGTCAACATTTTTCTCGTTGAATTTGGCTTAGGGAGGGAAAGGCATACACCGTAACTAGGTTATTTCACCCTGCAGGAGAGTAGTGGGGGGGGGGAAGAGAGGGGAGATAATAGAAGGGGGTTCAGGCTGGTAGGGGATGGAAGTTCAAAGCACTCACTTTTGAAAAGAGGCAGGATTAAAGTAGAGAATAAAACAAGTGAGGTGGGATAGGATGGAGGGAAATATAGTCATTCACAGTATATCCACTATGGAAATATTTTGCATAGCTACTCATGTACAACCTATATTGAATTTCTTATCTTCCCTGTTAAGGTGGGTGACAAGGGAGGAAGGGAATGAATCTGGAATTCAAAGTTTTACAATCAAATGTTTAAAATATATATACATATTATTATTATTATTATTATTATTTTGCATGTAACTGGGAAATGAGATATACAGTCCCTGGGCCATAGAGATCCACAGTGCCTTACTGGAAATTTGGAGAGGTTTTGGGGGAAGATATGGGAGAGAGCATTTTGGGAGAGGGGGTGATCAGTGGGATTCCTATTTTGGGGTGCTGGGTAGGGAAAAATGGGGAGAAAATTTGTAACTAAAAATCTTGTGGAAATGAATGATATAAACTAAATAACAAAAAAAGAGAAAAATAAAAAAAAACCAATAATCCTTGTTCAGAATCTCCCTTCAGTCTTCTCCATAGTTATGTTTCCTTTCTGCTTTTTTTTTTCCAAATGCTTTATTAACTTCTGGTTTACACCATTCATTTCTGTTAGATATTGAGTTACAATTTTTCCCCATTTTTCCCCTACCCATAACCCGAGAAGAGCAGGATATCCCCTCATCCAATCTGCTCTCTCCCATCTCTTCTCCCATACCCCCTTCTACTTTTCCAGTAGGGCAAGGTGAATGCCCTTGCCCCAGTGCCTGCACATCTTGTCTCTCAATTATATGTAAAATAGTATTAATAATAGTATTAATATATATTTAAAACATTTGATTTTAAAACTTTTAATTCCAGATTTATTCCCTTCCTCCCTTGTCACCTACCCTTACTGGGAAGATAAGCACTTTAGTATATTTTGTACATGTGTAACTATGCAAAACATTACCATAGTAGATATATTGTAAAAGACTGTCTATATTTCCTTCCCTCCTATCCTACCTCATCCACTCCCCGCTTTGATCCTGTTCCTTTTCAAAAGTGGGTGGTTCCAATTTCCTGCCAGGCTGCCATCCCTTCTATCATCTTCCAACCCCATCCCCCTCCTCCCCACTCTCCTGTAGGGTGAGATATCCTATTTAGTATCCATGTCATTCTCTCCCAGAGCCAAAATCAATGAGAACATGGTTTTGCCTTTTTGCCTTCCTGTTCTTCCCCTCCCCTGCAACCAGTTTCCCTTGCCTATTCTACAGGAGATAGTTTACCCCATTCTGTCTCTCCCCGTCTCCTCTTGTCACTTTCCTCTCTCACCTCTTAACTTCACCCCTTAAGTATTATCCCTTCCCATTAAATTCGACCTGTGCCCTCTATCCATGTATACCTGTAAACATATATACACACATTCACATATGTATTCATATACCCACATACCATTCTTCAGCTGTTTTCATACTGAGAAAGGTTTCTTCAGTTATAGTTATTGTTTTTCCATGTAGGAATGTAAATAGTTCAACTTTGATAAGTTCCTTTTGATTTCTTTTCCCTGATTACCTTCTCAAGCATCTCTTGCATCTTGTGTCTGAATGTCAAATTTTCTATTCATCTCTGTTTTTTTTTCCTCAAGAATGCTTGGAAGTCCTCTATTCCACTGAATGACCATATTTTCCCCTGCACCATGATACTCAGTTTTGTTGGTTAGGTGATTGTTGGTTTTAATCCCAGCAGCTTTGCCATCCGGAATATCATATTCCATGAACTTCGATCACTCAGTGTAGAAGCAGCCACATTATGAGCTATCCTGATTGCATTTCCACAATATTGAAATTGTTTCTTCCTGGCTGCTTATAATATTCTCTCCTTGATCTGGGAATTCTGGAACCTGAATATTCCTGGGAGTTTTCTTTTTTGTATCTTTTTCAGGAGGTGATTGGTGGATTCTTTCAACCTCTGTTTTGCTCTCTGGTTCTGAAACATCAGGGCAATTTTCCTTTAGAATTCCTTGAAGGATGATATCTAGATAATTTCTTTGATCATGGCTTTCAGGTAGTCCAATAATTTTTGTATTATCTCTATTGGATCTATTTTCCAGGTCAGTGGTTTTTCTCATGAGATATTTCACATTGCCTTCTATTCTTTCATTTGTTTGGATCTGCTTAATAGCATCTTGATTTCTCATAAAGTCACTAGCTTCCATTTGCTCTAGTCTAATTCTGAAGGAATGATTCTCCTCAGTGAGCCTTTGAGATTCTTTTTACATCTGGCAAATCCAGCTTTTTAAGGCATATTTCTCCTCATTGCCTTTTTGAGCCTCTTTTGCCATTTGAGTTAGTTTATTTTTAAGCTGTTATTTTCCTCAGTCAGGCTGTTGACTCTCATTTCAAACTTTTCTTGCATCATTTTCATTTCTCTTCCAAATTTTTCCTCTACTTCTCTTATCTGCTTCTTAAGGTCCTCTATGGCCTGTAACCAGCTCATATTTTCATTTGGGGCTTTTGGTGCAGTATTTCTGATCTCCCTGTCCTCCTCCTGTTCCATGCTTTGATCCTCTTTGCCCCCCAAAGTAGGAGTCTAGTATTGAGTTTTTCTGTTTATTTTCTTTCCTTTGCCTAGGCATGTTGCCACTGAATTAGTTTACTTTTGGGCTTGTTGCCAGAGTAGGACTCTGCCACCTGCCAGGGGAGCTTCAGTTCCAAGCTCTGGGGTTTTCTCAACTGCCTGAGGTATTAGTTGGGTGGCCTCTGTGAAGCTTCCACACACTCTGGCAAGCTGGTCACGCACCCCAAGACCTCCACCCCAAAACACAATCCAGGTGCAAGGAGGATAAAACAAGAGCGATTATTCCCCGGATTGATCACCAGATCCCCCTACAGTTTGCAGGCCAGGAGCTGAAGCTGCAATGTGGAAATCGGTGCAAGCTGAGCTGGCTCCTCAGTGGCTTCTCACCCCCAGGGGAAGAAGCTGATTTGCTCTCCCAACCAGTCTCAAAGTCCATAGGGCACTGTCCTCTCACTTTTTCCTAGACATCTATGTGTTGATAATTCTGGAAACTCTACATCTGCTGGTTTTCTGGGGTGCCTCCAGTGGGCTGCTTGTCTGGTGGCCCTGGGGCTAAAAGCTCAGACTCACGTGGGCCTGTGCTTGGCTCCCAGAGCGCTGTGGTTGCTTCTACTTGCTGGGCTGCCAGGCTGTCCTCAGTGGGAGGTTAGCTTCTCTGTGTCATTTTCTGGGTTCTGGAGCTCCAGAGGTCATTCAGAGACCCTCTATAATTGAGAGTTGTGTATTCTTTGTGGTATTTATTGGACCTTTAAGTTCTTTCAAAAGCATATGAAATTCTCATATGCAGTCAATATTTTAATTAAAAATCTGATTAAAATTACTAGAAGTTTCTCACCTTTGCTGTTTCTGTGGTTTTGAATGCCTCATACGATAAATAAACCATAGATTTTTGTGGAAGTATCATCCTTATCATAT
The DNA here is from genome assembly GCA_011680675.1 of Gymnobelideus leadbeateri. NCBI lineage: Eukaryota > Metazoa > Chordata > Mammalia > Diprotodontia > Petauridae > Gymnobelideus > Gymnobelideus leadbeateri. Next base: position 18,524 of record WOXC01000299.1, read on the forward strand.
TAAAATTCATTCTAGCTTTCTTTTCAGAAGATTTTCTAAGAAACAGGCTTGACATAGAAAAGCACCATCTTCTCATCGTCAGAATCTAATGTTTTATTAGAGTAGTACAAAAATAAAATAACAAATCAGCAGTCTTCAACACTGAAAAATGCTGGTGAACAGAATATTTTCGTGAATGGTCAAGCAATGTGTATGCATGTATATATGTATATCATATGATTGCATATATACTCTAAAGCCAAGCATGCACTGCTTTCCATAGTACTGCTGCTGTAAACAGCTTTAAGATTCTGACCACATAATATAGTGAACTCTCTATTTGTTTGGCAGTAAATTAAAGCAAAATATTCACAGAAATCAAAGAAGATAATTCACAATACTATGACAACTTATCATTAAAGTGGCCACATAGTTTTAAGCAAAAGATATCATTCAGTAAGTACTTAACTCAGTCATCCTTAAGGAGCAAGCTTCCTTAAGGAGCACAAAGCTCAAAGGTCAAAGTTCTCTACCCCTAGGTCACATTGAATCATGATCTTCTCAATCAGCAATAAGTACCCAAGGAGAGGTCTTTTAATCTTGACTGAAAGCTGCCCCTGTGTGGCTTTACATCTTCTCCATTCTGCTCTCTACGAGCTTGGACTTCTCCTTATAATATGGCCATTAGCTCCGCCCCTTCCTGTTGCATTAGCAACAGGGGTTCACAAGTTCTGTTGCTTAACAAAGACTTTATATAATAACGGGCAAGACTTCAAAGAAACTTGAACTCAAACAAGGTGCTAAATGATTAAATAACTGAAAGAAGGCATTAAATACTTCTTTGCTTGCCATTATATATGCATACATTATGTATCTGTCTATCTATCTACCTGTCTGTCTGTCTCCCTGTCTATCTATCTATCATCTATTCACACACAATCTATATCTATAGATATATTATGTGTATATGTATGTATGCATGTACTGGACCAGGCCATACTTGCAATGTGGGAAAGTCAGAGATTATAAGGCTTCTTTACCAGTACATATCAGAAGCTAGAAATTTGCTTATAATATATAGTCTTAAGAAGTTACCTATGTGGGTGGAGCCAAGATGGCAGAATAAAAGCAAGAACTTGTTTGAGATTATCCTATAATCACCTACAATACTTGTAAAAAATGACTCTAAACAAATATTAGAGCCACAGAACACAAAACAACAGAGCAAAACTTTTTGGCTAAAGACAGCCTGGAAGGCCAAAAGGAAGGGTCTATCACACTGGCCTGGGAGCAGAGCACAGTTCCACAGGGGCTGCACTGGGACAGATTAGTCTAGAACAGACCTCTGGGGACTCAAAACCTGGCAGCTTCTGGTCTTCTTAACCCACACACACACCAAAGAAAAAGTAAAATGTCATTGGGGAAACCATGTTGGGCCTAGCTGAGAGAAGAGCATTGTCTGGACCCTGCCCCTGGGGTGACAGAGGTGTCAGCTGGGCATTGGCAACAGTAGCACCAGTAGCAGTGACAGCAGCTGCAGCTACTTCCAGAGCCTCCAGGCCCATACATGGTGAGGGAACCAAGAGGCTGATCAGAAGGCAATCTCAGGAATCTCTTTGTTGCCACTGAGGCATGATTCTCTTGCTTTGCCCTGCTTCAATCTGGGTGGCAGTTGTGGGTGGCAGTCCTGGGGTGAGGAGGAGTGCTGGTGTGGCAGAACTTGTGGCTGCTGTGGAGACGTCTTCCTCACAGTTCTGAGACAGGATACTTCTAGTCTCTGATAACAGCTATGAAAAACCCCAGAAAATTTTGCACAGAGCACTCTTCACTCTGGAAGCAGACGTCTACAATGGCAAAGAACTCAAAAGATTAGTAATTGACTGGGAAAATGAGCAAAGAGGAAAAGAAATTAAACTAGAATCTTAGTTTGGTGACAAAGAAGATCAATACATAGAACCAGAAGGAGACAACAAAGTCAAAACCCCTGTATCAAAAGGCTCCAAGAAAGCTATAAATTTGTTTCAGGACGTAGAAGAGCTCACAAAGGATTTTGAAAGTCAAATAAGAGAAGTAGACGAAAAATTGGGAAGAGAAATGAGAGTGATGTAAGAAAATAATGAAAAACAAGTCAACAGCTTGCTAAAGGAGACCCCAAAAATATTGAAGAAAAAAGCTCCTTAAAAATAGACTAACTCAAATGTCAAAAGAAATCTAAAGGGGGGGCGGAGCCAAGATGGCGGAGTAGAAACAGCTCATCCAAGCCACTCTGCCCCCAGATTCCCCCCAAACTATGTAAAAGGGAACTCTGAACAAATTCTGGAGCCCCAGCACCCACAGAACGACACAGAGAAGCTAACCTCCCGCTGAGGACAGCCCAGCAGCCCTGCAGGAAGGACCAGCACAGTGCGCGGGGAGCTGGCAGCGCGCGTGCAGAGCATGGGAAGGTGAGGTGAGACTGAGCTGAGGTCCCTGTGAGCCAAGGTTTTAGCCCCAGGCCATAGAGGACCTTAAGAAGGACTTTAAAAATCAAATAAGAGAAGTGGAAGAAAAATTGGAAAGAGAAATGAGAAGGATGCAGGAAAAGTATTAAATGAGGGTCAACAGCCTGACTGAGGAAAACAACACCTTAAAAAATAGACTAGCTCAAATGGCAAAGGAGGCCCAAAAGGGCAATGAAGAGAAGAATGCCTTAAAAAGTCGAATTTGCCAGATGGAAAAAGAATCTCAAAAGTTCACTGAGGAGATTCATTCCTTCAGAGTTAGACTGGAGCAAATGGAAGCTAATGACTTTATGAGAAATCAAGATGCTGTTAAGCAGATCCAAACAAATGAAAGATTAGAAGGCAATGTGAAATATCTCATGGGAAAAACTCCACTGACCTGGAAAATAGATCCAGGAGAGACAATTTAAAAATTATTGGACTACCTGAAATCCATGATCGAAGAAAGAACCTAGAAATCACCCTTCAAGAAATTCTCAAGGAAAATTGCCCTGATGTTTTAGACCCAGAGGACAAAATAGAGGTTGAAAGAATCCACAGATCACCTCCTGAAAAAGATCCCAAAAAGAAAACTCCCAGGAATATTATAGCCAGGTTGCAGAATCCCCAGATCAAGGAGAAACAATTTCAATATAGTGGAAAGAAACAATTTCAATGTTGTGGAAACACAATCAGAATAGCCCAGGACCTGGCAGCTTCTACACTGAGGGATCGAAGGGCATGGAATATGATATTCCAGAGGGCAAAAGAACTGGGAATGAACCCAAGGGTCACCTACCCAGCAAAACTATTTTGTTTCAGGGGAAAATATGGTCATTCAGTGGAATAGAGGACTTTCAAGCATTCTTGAGGAAAAAACCAGAATTGAATAGAAAATTTGACATCCAGACACAAGAAGGAAGAGATGCCTGAGAAGGTAATCAGGGAAAAGAAATCAAAAAGAACTTATCAAAGTTGAACTATTTACATTCCTATATGGAAAAGCAATAACTGTGACTGATGATATCTTTCTCACTATGAAAATAATGGAAGAAGGGTGTGTGGTCATATGAATACATATGTGAATGTTGTGTATATGGTTACAGTTATATATGGATAGAGGGCATAGGTTGAATTTGTTGGGAAGGGAGAATACTCAAGGGATGAAATTATGAGGTGAGAGAGGAAAGTGGCAAGAGGAGATGGGGAGAGACAGGGTAGGGTAAACTATCTCATGTAGAAGAAGCAAGGGGAAGTGGTTGCAAGGGAGGGGAAGAATAGGAAGGCAAAAAAGGCAAAACCACATTCTCATTGAATTTGGTTCAGGGAGAGAATGACATACATACTAAATGGGATATCTCAACCTGCAGCAGAATAGGGGGAAGGGGGATGAGAGGAGGGATGATGGATGGGAGGGCATCCTTGGGGGGAGGGGTGGTTGGAAGTACCCACTATAGAAGAGGGACAGGATCATGTAAGGAATGGACCAGGTGGGGGGTGGGATGAGTGGGAGGGAATTATAAGCAGCCTTGTACAATATATCTACTATGATAATGTTTTGCATAGCTAGACATGTACAACACATACTGAATTACTTATCTCCCCAGAGGGAATGGGTGACAAGGGAGGAAGGAAATGGATCTGAAAGTCGAGGTCTTAACATTAAATGTTTCAAATATATGTAAATACTATTATTAATACTCTTTTGCTTATAATTGGGAGATAAGATGTGCAGGCATTGGGATGCAAAGACTCACCTTCCTCTAATGGAAAAGTCGATGGGGGTATGGGAGAAGGTATGGGGGAGAGCAGATTGGAGGAAGCGATATCTTGTGGGACTGCTATTCTGGGAGGTTGGGTAGGGGAATAACTGGGGGAAAATGGTTGTAACTCAAAGTCTGGCATAAATGAATGATGTAAAACAGAAGTTAATAAAGCATTTGTTTTAAAAAAAACACAAACAATAAAAAAATTTAAAAAAAAAGAAATCTAAATACCAATTAGAAGAAGAATGCTTTAAAAAGTAAATAATGGTCAAATGGAAAAAAAAAATTAAAAACCCCAATGAAGAAAATAATTCCTTCAAAATTAAAATGGAGCAAAGGGAAGCTAATGACTTCATAAGAAATCAAGATATTATAAAGCAGATCCAAAAAAATGAAAAAAACAGAAGACAATGTAAAATATCTCATCCTAAATACAACTGACCTTGAAAATAGATCCAGGAGATATAATTTAATTATTGGACTACCTGAAAGTAATGATCAAAAAAAGAGCTTAGGGGGCAGCTAGGTGGCGCAGTGAATAGAGCGCCGGCCCTGGAATCAGAAGGACCTGAGTTAGGAGCCGGCCTCCGACACTTAATCCGCACAAACAAAAACCTAGCCATGTAACCTTGGGCAAGTTACTTAACCCCAGTTGCCCTAAAGGGGCGACTAGGTGGAGCAGTGAGTAAGAGTGCCGGCCTCGGAGTTTGGATGACCCGAGATCAGATCCGGCCTCAGAAAATGAGCACCCACGCATAAATAATGACTAGCCGTGTAACCTTGGGCAAGTTACTTAACCCCAATTGCTTTAAAAAAAAAAAAAGAGTTTAGACTTCATCTTTTGAGAAATTATAAAAGAAAACTGCCTTGATATTAAAGAATTAAGGGGTAAAATAGAAATTTAAAGACTCCACCAATCACCTCTTGAAAACTATCCCCAAAAGAAAACTCCTGGAAATATTATAGCCAAATTCCAGAGTTCCCAGGTCAAGGAGAAAATTTTATAAGGAGTCAGGAAAAAATAATTTGAGTATCATGGAAACAAATTCAGGATAATACAAGATCTAGTAGCTTCTACATTAAGGGCTCTCAGGGCTTGGAATATGATATTTCAGATGTCAAAGGAACTTGGTTTAAACCAAGAATCATCTACTCTACAAAACTGAGTGTAACACTTCAGGGGGAAATCAAGATATTCGATGAAATAGAGGACTTTCAAGCATTCTTGATGAAAATACAAGAGCTGAACAGGAAATTTGAATTTGAAACACAAGAAGCAAAAAAAGCAAGAAAAGGTAAATGGGAAAGAGAAATCATAAGGAACTTAATAAAGTTAAAAACAAACACACACATACATACATATATGTGTATATATATATACACATGTATACATATATGTTTATGTGTATGCATGTATGTCGTGTGTGTGTATACATAGAAGGCACAGGGTTACTTGATTATGAAAGGATTATATCTAAAAATAAAATTAAGAGATGAGAGGAATATACTGAGAGAAGGAGAAAGGAGGAGATTGATTAGGGTAAATTATATTAAAAAGGCAATAGAAAGCTGTTACAATGGAGGGGAAGAACAGGGGGGTGAAAGGGAATGAGTCAACCTTACTCTTATTAGATTTGGATTAAGGAGAGAATAACATACATACTCCATTGGGTATTTTACCCTAAAGGAAAGTAAGGGGAAAGGTGATAAGAGGGGGGATGAGAGAAGGGAAAGCAGATTAGAGGAAGGTGTAGTCAGAAGTAAACACTTTCGAAAAGGAACAGGGTGAAAGGAGAAAATAGAATGAATGAGGGGCAGGATTGGATGGAGGAAAATATAGCTAGTCTTTCACAGTATGACTAATATGAAAATGTTTTGCATAATGACATGTGTATAACCTATCTTGAACTGCTTGTTTTCTCAATGGGGGTCATTGAGGAGGAGGAAGGGAAAGAATCTGGAGCTCAATATTTTAAAAGCAAATGTAAAAAAAATGTTTTTACATGCAACCGGGAAATAAAATGTTCAGTCAATGGGGTATAGTAATCCATCTTGCCGTACAAGAAAATAAGGGGCAAGGGAGAAAAGGTAGGGAGAGATGGGGATATAAGAGAGAGCCCAGACTGGGGGAATACTTTGCAATGGGAAGGGGTAATATTTTGGGGGAAGCTCAGATAACTTAGAGTGATTTGCCTAGGTATATCAGTTTAAGTGGCATGATTCAAATTCAGGTTTTTCTGACCTGATGTTCAATGCTCTAGCTACTACTGTACTAAGAATAATTTGATCTTTGATTTTTTTTGAAGTGATTCAAAGACACATTTTCTCTATTTTCTAGGATGATTTAGAGATATGAAATATCATATAGCCCCACCCTACCCCAGAATCATATTATCCAACTTAAATGGATCTTCAGCCCTATTTTATTCATAACTCAGTGGTGGTTCCCTAGCATACACATATCATACACAGTCTGCTGAACTTTTCCTTCTATTATTCTCTGAGATATACAGTGGTGGGGAAAGTCAAGCTGGCAGATAATTATCGACATTCTCTTGTTTTACCCACATTTCCATTTGTGCTCCTTGCAGTTGCTTCTTAGAGAAAGATTGCAAACTCCTCCTTTAGCCAGATATTAGAAGTCTTCTACTTAGATGATCTTTTCATTCTTAAATCTCACATTGACCTTAAAAGAATTCTTTACTACAAGTCTATAGAATTAGATATATCTCACATTCTCCTAAATATACCTTGTGCATTTCCTATCTCTTCACATTTTTTTGTGCATGTTTGTTTACCCATCCCCCAAGTGAAAAAGTCTTCTTTCCTTTCCATCTTTGCCCATTTAAATCTCATTTCTCTCCCCCTCTATCTGAATGTTTCTCTGTTTACCTATCTAGAATCAGATGAAGACTAACCTCCATTAAACTTTTCCTCACCAATCTAGCTCAGAGCCAAATCTCACTCATTTCAAGTCATTATAGGATTTAAGGCACAATGCATAGGAATATCCCTACTTGGAAGCAGCAGAAACCTCTCTTAAATGAATCTGGAAAGGCCAACCACAAAGAGTTGATAATGAATAAAATATAACTGACTTAAAAAAATCTCTCTATATACCAGGTCAAATGGATTGGGATATGTTCTTGATGATTGCAATAAATTCTCCTGTAGAACAATGGTAGATACATAGACCTAGATTCCTAAATACATGTTGATGATTGACTACTAATAGCACTAGAGATGGTATGAGAAAATGACGATATGCATTTTAGCTTTCTCATTTAGTCCCTATTAACTCGGGTATGTTGTTTAACAATAACTCAACATTTTTAAGAACCTACTATACAAATTCTGTGCTAGGTGATAAGGATACAGAATTGTTCCTGCTCTCAAAGAGTATACATTCTACTGCAATATCTCTCAACATTTGTTTATTTATACAAAAAATGAGCATAATAGTACTAACAATGAAATTTGCCATAGAGGATGAAGTTGAGCTAGGTTTGAAGTCAGGAAGGTAAGGCTTGTGTTAAATCCTGTTTCTGAAAATTTATGGATTTTGTGACTCTAGACAAATCACTTAACCTTTGTGAATCTAAAAATATCCTAGGACTGACTTGCTAAATCATAGAAAATTTGCAGCTGCCTTGAGTGATTAATTTTCCCATATTCTAAGTTATTCCAGTGAATATTACAGTGAGACACTGGACCTATTCTAATGAACTTTGATGAAGTCAGTTATTTCTAAATTACCTGGCCTTGGACAATCTAATCAAAGAATTTATTCTTTTTTTATTTAAAAAAAATTTTTTTTCAAGCAATTGGGGTTAAGTAACTTGCTCAAGTTTACACGGCTAGTCATTATTTATGTGTGGGTGCTCATTTTCTGAGGCCGGATTTGATCTCGGGTCATCCCAACTCCGAGGCTGGCGCTCTTACTCACTGTGCCACCTAGCCGCCCCTTTTAGGGCAGTTGGGGTTAAGTAACTTGCCCAAGGTCACACGGCTAGATTTTTTTGTTTGTTTGTGTGGGTTAAGTGTCTGAGGCCGGATCCGAACTCAGGTCCTTCTGACTCCAGGGCCGGCTCTACTCACTGCGCCACCTAGCCGCCCCTAAAGAATTTATTCTTAACCAAACCATGAGTAGAACACAATGGGATTAAATTCCTTGATCCACCAAAATCATTAGTTATCAATAATCATTTCTCTCAAAACCTTGATATAATAATTCAACAAGATTGTCTGCATATTCTTGAAGTATGAATTTCTTAGTATTAAGAATCGAGAAATCATAATAAACTAACCAAACAAAATAACCAGATCCAATGGAAAACAGAAACCACTGAGGAATTTCCACAGTTCCTTACTGCAGATGGTTTTATCCAGCCCAGCAGGAAATTTCATTTCAGTAGTTGAGGACTCCAATTTCAGTCAAGTGGGGAAGAATTTCACCCTTTCTCTTTTCCATCTGTTCCTGTAAACATGAATGTTATCAGAGAGATGCAATCAATAGGAGACAAGGCAAATATACCAAAAGTGAGGAATTTCATCAAGGATAAACATAAGTATAAATAGATACAATTAGCTAGACACCCAAATGAAGAAGAAGCTTCAGGATCTTGGCCCCCAAGATGGAGATGATCATTATTAATTCCAGAAAAAAAAAAAAAAAAACATTGAACTTTGGGACCCATCAGAGAATTACAAATAATGGGAACATAATAAGTTCTCCAAAAGGCAGAAAAAGACAAATTCAGTGCTAGAAGTTGTAAAACATCCTTTATTATTCGTATTCCCTACTTATGTGCCGCTAACTTTCTACCTTAAAGCTGTGCCCACCGTCCCAAGGGTCCTTGTATGTGCAATGGAAGAATATTCTAATAAACTGTGTTAGTCCTATAGAGTTAAAGAAATGTTAGCCATTGATTTTTTTTTGGGGGGGGGGTTTTTGCATCAACAACTAGCTCTATGTCTTACACATTTTCCAAAGGTCCCTCAGTTTATCTTTATGACCAGAATCACACATCACCAGTATTGTAATTATGGTTACATCCTTCATTCTAAGGACACATGATTTCAGTGGTGATCTGTGCAATCATTATATTGTAGGTCCTAATTCTTTCATAGACCTTTTCAGATTCCTGTTTAATTTCACCCTAAGGGTAATTGGTGTTAGAGCAAAAAGAATAGCTCTTGAAATATATCACATTTTTTATAACCCATTATTGGAATCTTAGTGACTGTTCATCTGTCAGGCATTTAAATACACTCTGTAAATAAACTTCACTCAAGTTTTTTTTTTTTTTTATCTTGTATTGCTGCATAGAGAAAGTTTATCAACCCTGGCCAGGACATACCCCCAGGTTATCTGGCTCCTGAGATACCTTAACTACCTTTCCCATTTGCTTTAAGCCTTATTTCTATTAGGGGATACTAAAATGGTATTAAAGACAACGTTATAGTTGTAGACTTAATCAGTATTTAATTCATAATCCTTGCTTCAATATGATGGGAGAGGGGGAACATATGAGCCATTTGAAGTATACACCTTAAAATCTTGCCTTCTTCCTTCAGAATATATCTCAGGTTCCATCTCTTGACACATACTTTTCCAGGGTCATTTAGTTGTAAATATTTTCTCTATCTTAAAATAATTTTGTATGATTTTTAATTATTTTATACATACTTGGTATTTTCTTGTTCTCCCTTTCTCCTTCTAACCCCCAAGTAAAATGTAAGTCCTTTGAGGGGAAGGACTTGTTTAATTGTTATCTTCTTATACCCAGCATCAAGTAGAGTGACATGCACTTAGGAAGTGCTTATTAAATATTTGCTCAATTAAATTCCTACATCCCTTTGGATATTCATTTCCACACTGGGGTAGATAGCTTGCAGCTATTTAAATAAGCTCAGTTAAAGAACTATAAAATGGCTTAATTAACAATCTCATGCTTTAAGAGTAATGGTTTAATAAAAAGCAGAAACTTTTCCTGGGCTATTTTTTTAAATCAGGTGTTAGCTTATTAAAATATCTGTGTATTTAATTTTTAAAATTAGCAGCTGAATAGTTTTCAGATATTTTCTGCATATTTGAATTGTACTTGATCTTTCATACTGAGATCTGAAGTGTTTCCTTTCATTTTTATGAGGATTTTTAAGCTTTTTTTATTCCTTAATGGCTTCAGTCAAAAACTTTATATACATTTTTGAAATAATATATTTTCATATTTAAATCTATCACTTTTACCTATATTAACAATAATTTTATCATATCAAATATGCAAAGTAATAACCTCAGCTTTTCTATGTTATAGGGTGTTTGAAAATATCTTGAGATATTTGTAGGACTTTACTGCACAAATTCACAAAATCATAGCTATGGTCACGAAAGTTGAGTTAAAACTCATGCATTTTGACTGGTAGACCTTCGGTCTTTGCTCTAAAACACAGTGCCTTGAAATTTTTCTTTCTGTGATTGCTCCAGTTTCCTCTGATAAAATCAGGATAAGTTTAACACCTACATCCAAGGGTTGTAATGACCAATTGAGATAATTATTGCAAATAAATTAACACGGTGCCTGACACATAGTAAGTGCTTTATAAATATCGTTGTTGTTTTTGTTGTTGAGGAAGAGGAGGAGGAGGATTACTTTGAAGGTGCCTAAATTTATTGGAAAGTGTTTACTTATAATAAAATGATTTAAGTATCATATGCTCCAACCATTTCATTTTGCACATGACAAAATGGAGAACCCAAAGAGGGGAAATGCATTATATGTGTAAGAAATTCCTTTCTCACAGAGATTACAAGATTCTTGAAGGCAGAGATAGTTTTGTTTTTGCCTTTATATCTCAAACATTTAGCACAGTGTCTGGCACAGAGCAGAGTCATGGTAAATGCATTTTGGATTAATTTATAAATTTGCAAAAGGTTGCATACTAAATATGTCAAGAGGAAAATGTCATAGCTTTTAGTTCACATGTATTTATTTAGTGAGCAGTGGCTTGGAGTTCTAGCCGCATTGTGATCTCATGATGTAGGTATCTCATATTATTTCCTCCATATTGCAGATAAGGAAACTAAGACTCCTAGAAGTTAGATGACTTGTTGTGGTTCACAAAGTAACAAAACCAAAACTAGAATCTAAGTCTTCTGACCCTAAGACCAGTGCTCTTGGATCTGAAGAATGAGCTTGGATAGCTCTTTTACCTAAAAATTGAAATGAAGATTAGTTTTATTTTTAAAACAGTAGAATGCTCCTTTCAACAAATAATAATATTATGGATAGTCATGAGTTTAACTCAAATAAATTTTTATTCAACATTTTCAGGTATGTCTCCATAAGATAAACATGAATAATTTTTTGAAGCTGAAAAAATGATCATCCTAAAAAGAAAACTATCCCATATTTCTGATATTTAATTTGCTAATTGTTAAAAGTAAGTTGGAAAAGTGTCACCCCTGACTTAAAGCTGATTCTCTCTGAGTTTAAATCTATCCAGAACCCTTGTAATAGTTAGTCATGCAGGCCATATTTGCTCTTGCCCACCCTAATCCAACCACCTCCAGAAGTACTTCTTGTCTATCTATACTGAATTGAAGATTTTGAAGAGCTTCTGTCACAAAATCAAGTAAATGTTCTTCCAACCTATGCTTGCCAACAAAACATATGGCTCATTCACTCAGATGTCAATCATAAAAATTCATGTTCATTAGTCCTGCAGTGAACATGTCTTAAAGCCCCACTAACCACAGGCTGTTCAGAATAGTCCAGTCGACTCCAGTTTCTCCTTTTCTTTCTTATTACCCATAGTATCTGCAGTCTGTTTGTGTTATTTATTTGTTTCATATGTCTTTATCCTAAATTGCAACAAAAATTCCTTGAGAAAGAGGTTTTGTCTCATGATTCTCTTATGTATGCTGAAGTTTCTAGCAGGGTATTGGACAAATATAAACTTCTCAGTAAAGATTTCTTTGCCCCTTCATCCCTGAACTAACCTGTGATCTTATCGATAAATGGACTTTTTTTTTTTTAAAGCAATTGCGGTTAAGTAACTTGCTCAAGGTTACACGGCTAGTCATCACTGCACCACCTAGCCGCCCCTTTAGGGCAATTGGGACTAAGTAACTTGCTCAAGGTTACACGGCTAGTCATTATTTATGTGTGGGTGCTCATTTTCTGAGGCCGGATCTGATCTCGGGTCATCCCAACTCCGAGGCCGGTGCTCTTACTCACTGCGCCACCTGGCCGCCCCGATAAATGGAATTTCTATGTGAGGAAATTCCCTCTTCTGATTTAGCTTTGTACCTGCTCTGCAATTCATAGTCTCATAGATACCAGGGCAAATGAGAATAAGAACCTTTCCCAGGATTACTTAGTTATCATGTGTCATGGCCAGATCTTGAACTCAGGTAATCTTAAACCTTAGGCTTACTCTATACTTACTAGGCCATATTACCTCTCAGAATGTTTCTCATTATAATAATTCATATTTCCATTTTATAAAATGCCCCTTTCTCATATAAGTAGTTTGATGGCTAAAGGAGCATAAGCGGCAGAAAATGAACTGTTCTGTAAATATAAAAATTAAATTACCTGATCAGAGAGATATAAAGCTTACCTTTTATATCTGCACAGTTTGGTTTCTGAAAGGAGTTTCTGAAAAGCACTTAGCTTCATAGAAAACATGAGAAAATCCATGTGCAAAGGAACATAACATTCCATTAAATTATAAAGATAGACAGATACTGTTTGGAGGACTATTCAGATAACTGAGATGACCTATCCGGGGGCAGAGAAATTATTGAGTTTGTGGTGCCCTCTGTTCCCTCACTCATTTATATGTAACTGTTTTTAGATATTAAAATAAAACCAGAAAAGTGGCAAATCAACTGTTTGGAGACTTTGAGGATATTATGTCAGCAGGAATGATTGCGTAAATGAAAAAAAGTTGGATTTTGTGAGTTTTTCCTTTTAAGAGAAGGACTGATGACTAAGATAACCTCTAAGGTTTGTGATTGGAGCCAATGGAGGTAGTAGAGAGCCTAGAGGGAGAGAAATTAAGAAAAGAGCAGAAGAGTCAAGAAAATGCTAGCAGAAACAGCAAGTTGCCAGGAAGATTTTAACATCTCATCTTGGAAGATCAATGAACAGAATAGAAATATCATTGCAGATCAGGTAAAGAAAAGAACTTTTATGGGGCGGCTAGGTGGTGCAGTGAGTAGAGCGTCAGCCCTGGAGTCAGAAGGACCTGAGTTCGGATCCAGCCTCAGACACTTAACGCACACACAAACAAAAACCTAGCTGTGTGGCCTTGGGCAAGTTACTTAACCCCAATTGCCCTCCAAAAACCAAAAAAAAAAAAAATTTTTTTTAGTTGTTTCTTTTCAGCACCATCTATTACCTGAAAGAGGAAAAAGCTTTATAGAGGCTTTTTATTCCCTTTTATTTTTACTATCTCAGTTTTGAGAATGAAAAGCAGTGGAGAAAAATAGGAAGTACAGCTTTTTCTATGCAAGCCTGGAACAGTGTGAGAGCTGATTGGACAATACAGCATCCTATTGAGTAAGGAGCTAGCTGGTCTAGTTTTCATTTCCAAAGTACCAACCTGATGAGCTTTTCATTTCTTTGGTTTAATGGAATTGTTTGTCACTATAACTTTGTCAGCTTCTTTATGAGGATAATTGTGGATTAAGAGACCTTGTCACTGCTTGGACACTTTAAGAGTAGAATAGGACTGGAATTGTTCTTCAAGAGAGTGATAAAGGTAAGAAAGAAAGTAATTTAAAAAAAAAATCAGGCTTCTGTGGTTCTCATTTTTATCGAAACAAATAAGGACATCAAGGATTTCACTTCAGAATTGTGAGTGTTGTTGAGAACATAGGTTCTGCTTAATCATTGCTGAGTTTATTTTAAAAATATATATTTATTATCTTACTTTCTCCAGTTACATGCAAAAACATTTTTAACATTTATTTCTAAAATTTTTGGTTCCAAATTCTTTGTCTCCCTCCCACCCTACTCTTCCTCATTGGGAAGGCAAGCAATTCAATATAGGTTATACACATGTAGTCATGCAAAATATTTTCAAATTATTTTGAAATAAAACATTCCATATTATGAAAGAAAACAGAGACCAAAAAAACAAATCAAAACACCAAAACCTCAAAAAAGGTAAAGGATAAAAAAGTATGTTTCAATCTGTATTCAGACACCATCAGTTCCTTCTCTGGGGATAGATAGCAGTCCTTCAGAGTTGCTTGGATCATTGTATTGCTGAGAACACCTAAGTGATTCAAAGCTGATCATCTTACAATATTTCTGTTGCTTTGAATATTTCACTTTGCATTAGCTCAAGTAAGTTTTTCCAGATTTTTTGCTAGGTCATCATATTTTAAAGCACAATAATATTTCATCATGATCACATGCCATAATTTGTTCAGCTATTCCCCAATTAATGGATATCCCCTTAATCTCCAATTCTTTGCCACCAGAAAAGAGTTATTATAAATATGTTTGTGCATATAAATCCTTTTCCTTTTTGTTTCGGATACAGACCTAGTAGTGGCATTGCTAAGTTAAAGGGTATGCAGAGTTTTATAACTCTTTGGGAGTAGTTCCAAATTGCTCTACAGAATGGTTGATTCAGTTTATATTTCCACCAATATTTGCATTAATGTTTCAGTTTCCCCCCACATCTCATTCAATATTTGTCATTTTCCTTTTCTGTCCTAACAGCCAGTCCAATAGGTATGAGGTAGTAGCTGAGAATTGTTTTAATTTGCATTTCTCAAATCAGTAGTGTTAGAGCATTTTTTATATGAATATAGGTATCTTTGATTACTTCACCTAAATACTTCATATCTTTTTTTCTTTATTAATTGGGGAATAGTCCCCTTTGTAAAAAATAAATTTGTTTCATTCTCTATATGTTTTAGAAATGAGCCTTTTATGAGAGAAAATTGCTTCAATTTTTCTCAGTTATTATTGCTAACTCTACTTCCCTCCATCCTACCCCCCATTTATTCTGTTATTTGTCTCCTTTCCCCTTGTCCCTCCTCAAAAGTGTTTTGCTTTTAACTTCCCCCTCCTTCAGTCTTCCCTCTCTTCTATCACTGCCCCACTTATTCCCATCCCCTCCTACTTTCCTATAGGGTAAGATGTATTCCTTTACTCAACTGAGCATGTATGTTACTCCCTTTTTGAGTAAACTTTAATGAGAATAATGTTCACTCACCCTCACCTCCCTCTTCTTCCCCTCCTCTGTAAACGCTATTTTTGCATCTTTCATGTGAAATATTTTATCCCATTCTACCTCTACCTTTTCCTTTCTCCCAGTATATTCCTCTTTCTAACCACTTAATTTTTTTTTAGGTAGTATCCCTTCATATTCAGCTCACACCTGTGCCTTCTATGTGGGTGTGTTTGTGTGTGTGTGTGTGTGTGTGTGTGTGTGTTGTTTGTGTGTGTGTATTTCTTCTAATTGCCCTAATAATGAGAAAGTTCTTATTAGTTACAAGTATCATCTTCCCACATAGGAATGTAAAAAGTTTAACCTTATTAAGTCTCTTATGATTCCCCTTTCCTGTTTACTATTTTATGCTTCTCTTGAATCTTGTATTTGAAAGTCAAATTTTCTATTCAGCTCTGGTCTTTTCCTCAAGAATGCTTGAAAGCCCTCTATTTCATTCAATATCTCTATTTCCCCTGAAGTATTTTATTCAGTTTTCCTAGGTAGGTGGTCTCCAGAATAACATATTCCAAGCTCTCAGATTCTTTGAAGCCACTAAATTCTGGGTTTTCCTGATTGTGGCCCCAAAACCCTTGAATTGTTTCTTTCTTGCCGTTTGAAATATGTTCTTCTTGACCTGTGACATCTGGAATTTTTGACTATAGTATTCCTGAGCATTTTCCCTTTGGAATCTCTTTCAGGAGGTGATTGGTGGATACTTTCAATTTCTATTATACTTATTAAGTTTCTATAAGTATGTGCCCATTATTCTCCACAGACTCTTCATGTTTTGAATCAGTAGGATCTCTGTCATGGGATTGAAGCTTTTCAGGAGAGTACAAGGGGTGACAGAAAAGTCACAAATTGATATTTTCCAAGGAAAAGATAGAGGTGGGTCAAGACCAGCAGTTATATTAACCACCAAGAAAAAGATCCAGAAGCAAGGAACTGTGACAATTCCTCCTATCCAGAATGGTAATAAGAAGTGAACAAGACTATAGAGGAGACAAGCAAACAGGGCCTGCCCAATCCATTTAAAAGCAAAAAAGCAAACAGGATCATGATGCTGATACAAAGTCCCAGTGCAGAAAGCATAGGCTAGAGATGTGACTAAACAAAAGAAAATTCCAGACACAATAAAGAAATACTGTAATCTAAGACCAAAGTATCAAAATAAAAAAGAAATGGGAGGGACTAAACATTATATAAGGATCATTGAGGGCTGAATATTGACTTAGAAAAAACACATTAACATAAATATTATCTATATTTTAAAATTAAAATATTTCTCAATTATATTTTCATCTGATTTGGACTTCACTCAGGAGTGCTGTGAGCAGAGATCAGAGAAAAGATACTGGCGAGGAAGGCTAGAGTTTTGAGAAAAGTAGTTTCAAATAAATTAAACTTCAACTTTTGGGATCATATAAAGAAAAAAAAAGTTAATCCTTACCTTCAAGGAATATATACTGTGTTGAAAGGGACAAGCTATACCCTGCATACAACATATTCACCAAATGGTTTTTGTGGTTAGGCACTAGAACATGAGGGGATTAGGAAAAGTTTCAAATAGGAAATATCATTTGAGCTGAACTTTGCCCCCAAATGGGATTTTAAGAACTCTCATGAGACTGATTTAGCCACTCTAACTTACACGCAAGCATCCCTTTATTAATGTAGTTATGTTAAAAAGGCAAGAGAAACTATATCCCTCTGAGGAATTGTCAAAATTTATTTGTGGCTTTTGTTTTATAGTTCAAGGATCTTTAATACTTCCTCTTTCGACACAGCTCACCACTCTTCTATAATTTAATAGATGGTCTGTGAATTTCTGTAGCTGAAGAAAAATTCTTCTGTGGCCAAACGTGATAAGGCTCTCTGAATTTAGTGAAGCTGCTTTTCAGAACAGTGATATATAATTTTCACCATGACTCCAAGTCTTCTCTGTTTAGTAGAAGGTGACAGATCTTATACTCAGCTGTCACAAATTTCGAGAATCTTGGATCACCTGTGACCCATGGAGATATCGTGAGGATACTTGTATCTTATATATAAATTTTCAAAGAACTTGATTTTTTAACATTCAGAAATATTATTTTTCCATATTTCACCATAATTTCATGAAATGCTTCTTGAAAAGCTAGAATTAATTGTATTTTTAAATAACTTTGTTCTGTTTAGGTCAAACAAGAGTAATGTGACACAATATTCCATATTAAGAAAGATGGAGATAGATTCTAAATTACTGCCTTTAAAAAAACTGCTCTATTTATTTTTATATTTATCTTGGTAGACCCTCCACCATCCCTTCTTTTCTTTTCTGTTCTCTAAATTACTTCATTTCCTACTCATTCTCTGTTCATTCACATGCATAAATTGTTTTATATTTACATTTTCCCAAGTCATTTCATGATTGGTTTCAAATGTCTCCCCAACCCCCCAACCAACAACCCAAAAACCCAAGTACTAGCTTTCCTAATTTTATTGATTCATAGGTTCAAGATTCAACAAGTACATACTATTCCTACATATCATAGAATTTTATATTTGCCAGCCAATAAATTTATTTTTTTAAACATTTGTTTTTTAAACTTTGAATTCTAGATTTTTTTTCCTTCTTCCTTCCTCACCCACCCCACTGGGAACATAAGTGATTCAATATAGATTGTGCATGTGTTACCCAAATCGTTTCTATAGGAGTTATACTGTGAAAGACTAATTACATTTCACTCCATCCTATCCCACTCCCCACTTATTCAATTTTATCCTTTGACCCTATACCTTTTCAAAAATGTTTCCTTCTAACTACCTTTTCACCCAATCTGCCCTCCCTTCTATCATCCCCCGTCTTATCCCTTACTCCCTTATTTTCCTGTAGGGTAAGATACCCAAATAGGTGTGTATGTTATTCCCTCCTTAAGCCAAAGTCAATGAGAATAAGGTTTTCCATTACATTTTACCTTCCTCCTCTTCCCCTCCATTTTAACAGTTTTCTCTTGCCTCTTTTATATGAGATAATTTACCCTTATCTATGTCTCCCTTTCTCATTCTCCCAATTAATTCCTCTCTCACCTCTTAATTTTATTTTACAGAAATCATCCCTTCCTATTCAAGTCATCCCTGTGCCCCCTCTCTATGTATACATGAACATACTTATGCCCACACTCACATATATATTTATGTACCAATATACCCTCCTATTCATACATATATATGTACATATACATATCAGGTTAGTGGTTTTTCCAATGGGATGTTTCACATTGCTACCTTTTTTTTCCATTTGTTTGGATCTGTTTTATAGTATCTTGATTTCTCATAAAGCCATTAGCTTCCAATTGCTGCAATCTAATTTTGAAGTAGTTATTCTTTTCAGGGAGTTTTTGAAATTCCTTTTCCATCTGGCAAATTCAGCTTTTTAAAACATTCTTCTCATTGGCTTTTTGGACATCTCTTGCCATTTCAGTTAGTCTATTTTTAAGGTGTTATTTTCTTCAGTATTCTTTTGGGTCTCCTTTAGCAGGCTGTTGACTCACTTTTCCTGATTTTCTTGCATCATTCTCATTTCTCTTCCCAGTTTTTCCTCTACTTCTCTTACTGGATTTTCAAAATCCATGGCCTGTAACCAATTAATATTTTTCTTGGAGGCTTTTGATGCAGGAATTCTGACTTTGCTGTCTTCCTCTTGCTCCATGCCTTGATACTTTTTGTCCCCAAAAAAGGATTCTATGGTCTGTTTGTGCTTTCTCTGCTTGCTCATATTGCCAGCCAATTACTTGATTTTTGAGCTTTTTACCACAATAGAACTCTGTTTACAGAACGGAGAGAGCCTTGTCTGAAATCTCTGAGGTTTTTGCAACTGCCAGAGATATTAGGATTCTGCCTTCTCTACAGCCCCCAGAAGCTCTGACATGCTGGCCACACACTCCAGGACCACCACCTAAGACCATGATCCAGACCCAAGCAGGGGAAAGCAAATATGATTACCCTCTGAATGGTAGGTTGGTCCCCCTACAATCTGCAGGCCAGGAGCTCCTGAGGAACCCCATGGGGCAAGGCTGCATAGCCACCATGTCTCTGCCACTTCTTGCCCTGGAGACAGGCGCAGAACAATAGTCTCCTTTCCTGCCCTCCCCACCCCCATTCCAACATAGATCCACACTGACCTTTTACTTTGTTTTTTGCATTTATGGGTTGAGAAGTCTGGTGATTGCCACAGCTGCTGGTGTTTCACTGTTCTGAAATCTCTCTGGCCGCTGCTGGGTGGGGGCTGCCCTGTGGCCAGAACCACGGCTCACTGGGTACTTCACTTGGCTCCCAGCATGCTATGATAGACCTTACCTGTTGGCCTGCCAGGCTGCTTTCGGTGGGATATTTGTTACTCTATGCCTCTTTGTGGATTCTGTAGTTCTAAAGTTTGTTTAGAGTTGTTTTTAAACATGTATTGGAAGTTATTAGAGTGAGAGCTCACACCAACTTTGTATTTCTACTCCACCATCTTGGCTCTGCCCCCCCAGCAGCTAGTAAATTTAAAAGATGTGATTTGAGGACTGTTTCCTTTTATAGTTTTCAATAGACCTAATATTGATGATTTTTACCATTCAAATAGTAATAATAATGAAATTCAACATTTATTAAGTTTCTGCTATGTGTAAGGTATAGTGCGAGATGATATGACTACCAAGAACAAATTTAAACAATTGCCGCCCTCAACAAATTTCTATTCTTTTGAGGGATTATACAAAATATAAGTATAAAAGTAAATATGAAGCAATATAAGGGTAGGGAAGGCACCAATGAATCAAGGTATCCTTGAAGGTTTCTTCTAGCTAGTGGCATCAGTGTTGAACATTGTAGAAAGGTAAGGATTCTGATGGGCAGAAGTGAGGAGGGAAATTTTTCTGGAAGCATAGTTTGGATTGTCTAGTGGTATAGAAGTAGGTAAAGTAATGTTATGTTTCGGTAACAGAAGGTATGGCAGTTTGTTGAAACTTGGAAGGCATACAAAGGAATAATGCAGAATATAACATATATTTATATAGTTCTTATGATATTCCAGAAACTTTGCTACTGAGTACTTTATAATAGCACCAGGATTACAAAGAGACAAATGTTAGTCCTTCTAAAACTGCTATGCTCATAAAAGACATATACAGGGTAATTTGAGATAAGGGATAGAGGGAAGACACTGATATTAAGGGAAATTAGTTAAGGCTTTCTGTAAAAAGTAAGATTTCACTTGTGATTTGAAGGAAGCCAGGAAATGAGGAGGGAGAAAATTTCAAGCAATGGAAGTACAGGAGTCCAGAAGTTCTTTGTGTAAGGAACAGTGAGAAGACTAGTTTCTTTCTTTTTTTTTGGAGGGCAGTTGGGGTTAAGTAACTTGCCCAAGGTCACATGGCTAGATTTTTGTTTGTGTGTGTTGTGTCTGAGGCCGGATCCGAACTCAGGTCCCTCTGACTCCAGGGCCGATGCTCTACTCACTGTGCCACCTAGCCTCCCTGAGAAGACTAGTTTCAGTAGATTGTTGAATATGTAAGGTGTTAGAAAACTAGAAAGGTAGGAAGGAGCCAGATTTTAAAAGTCTTAAATAAAATCTAGTATAAAACTATATACTTGTTTTCATCCCTCAAAAAAAGTTAAATGACTGTGGTCTTTGTACCATTTTTAGGGAGTAGGAAAGAATTTATAAATCATTTTGGATAACTTTATTATATTTATTACAGCTTTACAGTTATATAAATGAATGAGTGGCCAAAAGAATATAATACTGCTGTATCTGTTTATTAATTTAAAATAATCCCTTGACTTGGTAGAGCAAATGCAGTCTTAAAAGTCTCTCTTCAGACAAGGTATATCACACAAGGAATTCTTTTTTTTGGTTTTCTTTTTTAACTAAAACTGTGATTTTGAGGGCTCCCAGTGAAGGAACTTAAACCAAGTAGATCACTACCTGCTGAGTTTTAGAGAGCTGCATCTTTCCCACAAGTACATTCAAAAGTAGATATTTCTATGAATTTAGTTATATTCAGTGATTTATGGATTATCTTCAAATGAGGCATAATACATGTAAATCTATTTTAACCACCATCATGGGATTTGTCCAATGTGGCATGCAAATGTAAGAAATTATACCTATTTAAAGTGAAGATCTTTATTTTTTTTTATATACATTATCACACTAACTACATGAAGGCCGTAGACCTAAAATTTCCTTTTAATGTAATCCACAGAATTGCAGAGAGATTAACCTAACCATCCACATAAAAAAATGAAAATCTTATTCTGTTATTACTGTTACACAATTACACACACGTATATGTATCTGCATAGGTATAGGTATATGTATGTGTGTGTGTGTCTGTGTGTGTTGAAGACAGAAGCTAGTAATGAATGTAAAGTTAGATATAGAATTGAGTAGTAGGTGGAACTTTTACTGAATACTTTGGGGAAATAGATAGGATTATAGATTTTATTTTCCTTTTTTTTTTTTGGAGGGGGGAAGGTAGGGTAACTGGAGTTGAGTGACTTGCCCAAGGTCACATGGCTAGTAATCTTAAGTATCTGATTCTGGATTTGAACTCAAGTCTTCCTGACTCTAAGACTGGTACTCTATTCACTGTTCGACCTCTCCTCTCCAAGGATTATAATTTTAGAATGGGAAGGAATCATTTGAGACCAACTAGCTCAGTAATATCTAACTCAGATAGATCTCTCTACATTGCATATTGCTTTAGAAAATGACAAATTAACATTACCTATATTGCATTGTATTTTTTACTTTAAAAAATTCTCAATTACACTTGAATCTGGTTCTAACCATATTCAGGAGTTTTTTGGACAAAATGAAGTCAGTTAGCCAGAGGTTGTAAAATAGATTAGATTCTAATATAACTCTTTCATTTTATACATAAGGAAATTGAGGCCCAGAGAGGTTAACTGAAAGGTTAGGAATGAAATAAGTAAAAAAGCCAGTATCTGAACTCAGGTCTTATTCCAAATTTAGCATTCTTTCTACTACATCATGCTACTTACTATGTGTGTAGTTCTCTTTTAGATCTCATACAGATTGCTGCCACAAAATCTCAGTTCTCTAACACCATTACCTTCTATTCTTTTTTTTTTTGCAGGGCAATTGGGGTTAAGTAACTTGCCCAAGGTTACACAGCTAGGTTTTTGTTTCTGTGTGTTGTGTTGTACCTTCTATTCTTTATCTATAAAATCAGTTGTTATATTAGATTTCCTTGGCAGTCCTTTCCATCTTCTAAAACTATGTATATTTTATCACTAATTCAACCTACCTGCAAATCTTGGAATGTCATCTTCTCAAAGAACAAAAATAAAAAATAACACAAAAGGCAGTAAAAAGACAATGTAAGTATGCTGTAGGGAATTGCCAAGGGTACCTTGTGTTCGAGGAAGTGAGGAAGTTATCAGAAACACAGAAAGGGAGGTAAAATAGATCTAGACTCATGGAAAATACTCCCAGTACAAAAGTCACATAAGGGAAAGAGTTGTATTGGGGTGTGTGGTCACTGAAAGGAAAAAGGAAAAAACAGGGATGTCAAAGTATGAATAAACTACAATATAGCAGAAAAGTATGAGAAGAAATAGGGACATAAGACTGTGGAATAAGCAGTGTATCACTCTAATTCTCTCATTTTCTTGTCCCAACAATTCTAAAATAGTATGCCAAAACAAATCCTGGAACAACCAAACTAGCAAAAAGATGTGAAATGATATTTTAACCCAAGAAACTATGAAGGTCAATAGGATAGTTCTGTCTCATTAGGGCAAAAAGGGGAGTGTAGTCCAGGACTATCCAGCAAGATAGCAGCAAGCTTCCCCTCAGCAAACCAGTGCGAGATCCTGAGCCCCATGGCAGTATAGCAAGCAAAAGCCAAAACAAGGACTCCTGCATACCTCAAAAGAGCCAGGGGAATGGGCAGACTACAGCTATAAGAACCTATACCTGTTTCAACATAGCCCTGGGAAAATAGGCAAACTCCAGTGGCCAGATGGACTCATGCTTCAGTGTACCACTGGGGAAACAGAAACATGCCAGCAGCCTCAGTACATTCCAGATACCACCACAAGGATCCCAACTCAGCACCAGGTAAGCTGCCAGACCCCTACAGGCTTCAGCAGTGCCAACCATCCCCAACCCCACTGCTTCAACACATCGTCAAACAAAAGGATCTCCCATGAACCTCATGGAACATCAGTGCAGCACCAGGTAAATAGGTAGAGCCTGTAGCCTGTGACACAAGAAGCCTGGGACAGTCTCCCTTCTAGCCTGCGAGAAGAGCCCAAAAGTAAAAGAAAGGAAAAAGGCCAAAAAAGATGAGTAAAAGACAAGAGAATAAATACTATAACTTTAGAAAACTATGGTGGCGGTTGAGCCAAGATGGAAGAGTAAAAGCACAAACTTGGGGTGGGCTCCAGCACCAACCACTTACAATACATGTAAAAAAATTACTCTAAATAAATTTTAAAGCAAAAGAACCAATAAAGTGACAGAGAGAAAGAAATCTTCCACTGAAGGCAGCCTGGCAGGCAGACAGGAAAGGTCTATCGCAGCACACTGGGAGATAATCACAGTCCCATGTGAGCCATGGTTCCAGCCCCAGGGTGGCCTGACCAGCCAGAGAAGACATCAGGAGAGTGAATCACTAGCAGCTGTGGCACTTTCCAGACTTACAACCCATAAACGACAGAGAGAAAATAAAAGGTCGATGGGGAACTCTGTTGGAAAGGTAAAGGTAGAGTGTGGCCAGCCTCTGTCCCCAGGGTGAGAAGTGGAAGAGGCACAGTGGCTGCAGCTGCTGTCATGTGACTATGTCCAGACCTCCTGTCCCAAAGGTTGTATGGGGACCAAGAGACCATTCAGGGGGTAATTACTTTTGCATTGACCTGTTTGGATCTTGATTACTGTCTAGGGTGGAGGTCCTGGGATGTGTGTCCAGGTGCCAGAATAGGTGGAGGCTTCAGAGAGGGCAGCCAACTAATATCTCTGGCAGCTGAGAAAACTCCAGTGATTTGGGACAAAGCTCTCCTCTCTGGAAGCAGAGTTCTACTGTGGCAAAAAGCTCAAAAGTCAAGTAATTGAGTGTCAATGTGAGAAAGCAAAGGAAGCAGAGCAAGCACAGTAATCTGACTTTAGATTCCTATTTTGGGGGGAAAAAGGATTAAAGCATGGAATAGGAAGAAGACAACAAAGTCAGAACTCTTGTACTAAAGGCTTCCAAGAAAAATGTGGACTGGTTACAGTCCATAGAGGACCATAAAAAGGATTTTGAAAACCAAATAAGAGAAGTGTAGGGAAAATTGGGAAGAGAAATGAGAATGATGCAAGAAAATCATGAAAAGAGAGTCAACAACCTGACTGAAGAAAAAACACCTTAAAAATAGACTAACTCAAATTACAAAATAGACTCAAAAAGCCAATGAAGAGAAGAATGCCTTAAAAAGCTGAACTTGCCAGATGGAAAAAGAATCTCAAAAGCTCACTGAAGAGAATTATTCCTTCAGAATTAGATTGGAGTAAATGGGAGCTAGTGACTTTATGAGAAATCAAGATACTATCAAACAGATCCAAACTAAATAAAAAATAGAAGGCAATGTGAAATATCTCATTGGAAAAACTAGTGACCTGGAAAATAGATCCAGGAGAGATAATTTAAAAAATTTTGGACTACATGAAAGCCATGATCAGAAAAGGAAGCTAGAAATTATCCTCCAAGAAATTCTCAAGACCATCCTGTAGCATTCTGAGTGGGGAAACGCAAAAATGGCACCAAACTGAGCAGCCTGTACTGTGGCCTGAGCAGAAATTGAAGCCCCTAGAGGGAACCCTGGCAGCCTGCTAGTCCATGGTGCCTAGACATTTGAGAGCCTCGATGGCGAGAGTGCTTAGCTCACGTAGTACAACCCATTCAAAACCTCACCAAGAACTGGGAGATAAAAGTGGCAGCACAGCTAGAAGAGTACCTGGAGGAGCTGGACCAGATTTGCATTTCTTTTGATGAAGGAAAAACTACCATGAGCTTCATTGAGGCTGCATTGCTGATCCAAGGGTCTGCCTGTCTATTGTAAGGAGGTAGAGTACCTCTACTCACTGGTCTACCAGAATCTGAATTTCATTTCAGGCAAAAAGTGGAACAAACAGACCACATCTATGCAGCCTGATGGTCAGAGTGCTGAGAGCATCTGTGGAACTCACCCAGAGGTTAGGGAGGAGTTTCTGCCCCTCTATGACCTCCCAGACTCCCTGGAAAACACAGACCTGAGGAATGACCAGTCTCTCAATGCCATGCCTGCCATTCCCTAGGTGCCAATGGCCCTGGTGCCCCCTGATAAAGAAGAGAACAAGAGCAGCCCTCTCTATAGCCGCCAAGGGGAGGTCCTGGCAAGCCTCAAGGATTTCAGGATAAACACCTCCCACCCACCTGAATGGGGCCTTTCTGCTGGAGTCAGGAGGCCTGTCCCCAATGGAGCAGATGCTGCTGAGGACCCACTGAGGTGCCAAGAGACCTGAAAAAATGCCCATGGACTTCTCTGTGTGCATGTCCCCTGCCCCTGTGCTTAACTTCTCCCAGGAGGAAGATGAAAAGCCAGAGGCAGTACTACTTGAAGGTAAGGAGGAGATGGGAGGAGACCATGGCCACAGAGAGCAGTGTGACCACTCCCCCCACCTTCATACCGGGCACCTCAGCCCCTGTCCAGAATCATATGGGTCATTCCGGTTTGTTGTGTTTGTAAAAACCAATCCTTTTATTTCCCACTCCCATGGCGATTGACATGTGTAGAGTATCAATAAAAATATCTGATTGACCAGGAAAAAAAAGAAATTCTCAAGGAAAATTGCCCTGATATTTACTAGAGTGCAAAATAGAGGTTGAAAGAATCCACGGATCACCTCTTGAAAAAGATCCCAAAAAGAAAACTCCTAGGAATAGTATAGCCAAGTTCTGGAGTTTCCAGATCAAGGAGAAAATATTACAAGCAGCCAGGAAGAAACAATTTGAATATTGTGGAAACATAATCAGCTTAACACAAGATCTGGCAGCTTCTAAACTGAGGGATCAAAGGGCTTAGAATATGATTTTCCAGAGGTCAAAGGAACTGGGATTAAAACCAAGAATCACCTATTCATTCAATGAAATAGAGAACTTTTGAGCATTCTTGATGAAGAAAACAGAGCTGAATAGAAAATTTGATATTCAGATACAGGAAGCAAGAGAAGCATGAGAAGGTAAACAGAGAAAAGAAATCATAAGGAACTTATCAAAGTCAAACTATTTACATTCCTACATGGAAAAATGATAATTGTGACTTCTGAAACTTTTCTCAGTATTAGGATAGTTGAAGGGAATATAAATGTTTATATATGTGTATATATATATATATATGTATATGTATATGTCTATATATGTATATGTCTATATAGGAGGGTATATGGGGCATAAAATACATATGTGAGTGTGTATATATAAGTGTACAGGTATACATAGACAAAGGGCACAGGACTAATTGAATAGGGCATAGGACTAATTAAAAGTTTAAATTGAGAGGTGAGAGAGGAATATAATGAGAAGAGATGGGGAGAGACAGAATGGTGCAAAATATCTCATATAGAAGAGGCAAGGAAAAACTGTTACAATGGAGAGGAAGAACAGGAAAGCAAAAGGGAATGAGGCAACCTTACTCTCATTGGATTAGGGAGGGAATGAGATACACACTAAATAGGGTATCTCACCCTACAGGATAGTATGGGGGAAGGGGATGAGAAAGGAGATGATGAAGGAGAGGGCAGGTTAGGTAGGAGGGGAGTTAGAAGCACACACTTTTGAAAAGGGACAGGGTAGAGAATGGAACAAGTGGAGGGTAGAATAGGATGGAGGGAAATATAGTCAGTCTTTCAAAATATATCCACTATGGAAATGTTTTGAATAGCTATACATGTACAACCTATACTGAATTAACTTCACAGTAAGGGTGGGTGAAGAGGGAGGAAGGGAATGAATCTGGAATTCAAAGTTTTAAAATCAAATGTTTAAAAAATATATTATTATTATTTTTACATGAAACTGGGAAATAAGGTATACAGGCAGTGGGGCATAGAGATACATCTTGCCCTACTGGAAAGTCAGAGGGCGAATCTGGGAGGATATAGGAGAGAGCAGATTGGGGGAGGTCGTATACAGTGGGATCACTGTTTTGGGGTGGTGTGTAGGGAAAGATAGAGAAGAAAATCTGTAATTCAGTATCTTGTAGAAATTAATGATGTAAACTAAAAATAAACATGAAATTTAATTTAAAAACAAGAAAGTGTTTGCAGATCCTATACTTGATTGCATGCTACCATTTTGGGGAGAGGGGAAGAAAGGGAGGGGAGAGAATTTGAAACTCAACAGATTGTAGAACTGAATCTTGTAAAGTAATTGTAAACAAACAAATTTATAAAGAAAAAAAATTTAAAAGTCAGGTAATTGGCTGGCAAGATGAGCAAGCAAAGAAAGTGCAATTAGACCACAGAATCCTGTTTTGGAGACAAAAAGGATCAAAATACAGAACAAGAAGAAGTCGAAGAAGTCAAAATCCTCCATCAAAAGCCTCCAAGAAAAATATGAACTGGTTGTGGGCCATGGTGGAGCTCAAAAAGCAATTTGAAAATCAAGTAAGAGAAGTGGAAGAAAAATTGGTAAGAGAAATGAAAATGATGGAAGAAATCACGAAAAGTGAGTCAATAGACTGCTAAAGGAGACCCCAAAAATACTGAAGAAAATGATATCTTAAAAAAATAGACTACCTCATATGGAAAAAGAGTCCCAAAAAGCCAATGAGGAGAAAAATGCATTAAAAAGCTGATTTTGCCAGATTGAAAGAAATTTAAAAACCTCACTAAAGAGAATAATTCCTTCAAAATTAGATTAGAGTGAATTGAAGCTAATGACTTTAGGAGAAATCAAAATACTATAAAACAGATCCAAACAAAAGACAAAATAGAAGGCAATTTGAAATATCTCATTGGAAAAACCACTGACCTGGAAAACAGATCCAGGAGAGACAATTTAAAAAATTATTAGACTACCTGAAAGCCATGACCAAAAAAAAAAAAAAAAGAGCTTAGCCACAATAAATTATTAAGGAAAATTGCCCTGATATTCTAGAACCAGAGGGCAAAATAGAAATTGAAAGATTTCTCTGATCACCTCTTTAAAAGAAAAAGAAAACTCCTAGGAATGTCATAGTCAAATTCCAGAGTTCCCAGGTCAAAGATAAAATATTACATGCTGCTAGGAAGAAAAAATTTGAGTATTATGGAAACACAATCAGCATAGCACAAGATCTAGTACCTTCTATACTAAGGGATCAAAGGGCTTGGAATATGATATTCTGGACGTTAAAGGATCTAAGATTAAAACCAAGAATCACCTACCCAGCAATACTGAGTAAAATGCTTCAGGAGAAAATATGGTTATTCAAAGAAATAAAGCACTTTCAAGAATTCTTGATGAAAAAAAAAAACAGAGCTGAACAGAAAATTTCACTTTCAAATACAAGAAGCAAGAGAGGCATGAGAAGGCAAATGGGAAAAATAAATCATAAGGAACTTATTAAAGTTGAACTATTTGCATTCCTACATGGAAAAAAATGATAATTATAACTCAATAAACATTTCTCTGTATGAGGATGGTTTAAAGGAATATATATATATATATATACATATATGTATGTATTTATGTATAGGAGGGTATGTGTGTGTATAAATGCATATGTGAGTGTGTATTTATGTATGTACATGTATACTTAGACAGAGGGCACAGGATTAGTTGAATATGAAGGAATGATATCTAAAAAATAAAATTAAGAGTTGAGAGAGGAATATAATGAGAGGAGGAAAGGAGAGATAGAATATGGTAACTTATTTCATATAAAAGAGGTAAGAGAAAACTGTTACAATGGAGGGGAAGAGCAGGAAGGTGAAAGAGAATGGATCAACTTTACTCTCATTGAATTTGGATTATGGAGGGAATAACATACATACTCATTTGGGTATCTTGCCCTACAGGAAAGTGAGGGGAAGGGGATAGAGGGGGGATGATGGATAGAAGGGCTGGTTGGGGGAGAGGGTAGTTAGAAGCAAATACTTTTGAAAATAGACAGGATCAAGGTAGAGAATAGAATGGGTGGGGGTGGGATAGGTTAGAGGGAAATGTGTTTAGTCTTTCACAATATAACTACTCTGGAAACATTTTGTGTAATTACACATATACAACCTGTATTGAATTTCTTATCTTCCCAGTTAGCGTGGGTGAGGAGGGAAGAAGGGAAAGAATCTGGAAATCAAAGTTTTAAAAACAAATGTTTAAAAAAAAAGGTTTTTTGTATGCAACTGGGAAATAAGATATTTAGGCACTGGGGTATAGAAATCCATCTTTCCCTACTATAAAGTTAGAGGAGTTATGGAGGAGGATATAGGAGAGAGCAGATTAGAGGAAGGGGTACTCAGTAGGCTTGCTATCTTGGGGTGGGGGTATGGGAGAGATAGGAACAAAATTTGTAATTCATAATCTTGTGGAAATGAATGTTGAAAACTAACAATACATTTTAAAACATTCAAAAAAACATTCACAGAAACCAAAATATGACATTCACAATGTTATAACAATTTGTCACTGGAGTGGCCACATTGTTTTCATCAAAGTTTAAAAAAAAAAAAAAAAGACATCATTCAGTAAGTCCTTAACTAAATCATCTTTAAGGAACAAGCCTCCTTAAGGGACAGAATGTACAAAGGTCAAAGTTCTCCAATCCTAGGTCACATTGTCTTAATCTCTCAGTCAAAAAGTCTTTTTTTTCTTTATTAGAGATTATTTTCCAATCATCCTTAACTCAACCATCCTTAAGAGGTACAAGGTACAGAGTATAAAATTCTCCCATCCCTAGGCCACAGTAAATCATAATCTTCTCAGTCAGTATTAAGTACCCAAGGAGAGGTCTTTTCATCTTGATTCAAGCCTGGCTCCCAAATTCCATGTTTTCCTCTTCTTGGTCCAGCTCCTGCCTGAATCTGCCCAGTTGTCACCTGGATTGAGAGATAGGCAGCTCTCAACTCCCCGTCTAGTTCCACTTCCAGTTCCTTGTCCAGTTCCATATTGAAGCTCATATTGTACATTCCCCCTCAAGTGCTTCATAGTTTCTGTTTCTGGGAAGACAAAGCTTAAGAGCCACAATAACATTCATATGCATTGCTGGCACCATCATCAATTCACTAATTGCCTGTTAAATCAACACAAACCCACAAACAAGGTCTGATACCTCAACACACATCATCAGTAAGGTCCCAGGATCTTTGAAACCCTCCTCCAGGACTTCTGTCAACAGACAACAAGAAAATCCTCTTTCAGGGCTTCTAGTAAGGTCCCAGGTTTTCTGTACAAAGTATCACAAACAAAAATCTACACATAGACAAACAGAGTGCTGGCCTCCACAACCCTTCTTCCCCTTCTCAGTTCTGCTCTCTCTAAGCTTGGACTTCTCCTTATATATGGTCATTAGCTCCTCCCTGTTCCTATCAAAGACTTGATATAATCTAGGGCAAGACTCAAAAGAAACTTGAACTGAAACAAGGTTTTAAATAATTAAATAGCTGAAACAAGGCAGTAAAGTACTTCTTTATCTGCCATTTCATGGGTATGCAGCAAAGAACTGAACCCAATGAGCCAGAAATCACTGGTGCCTACATGATGACATTAACCTCTGGAAAGTGATCAGCAACTAATTAGTTTGCTTTTTGTTCTAATGAGTTTAAAATAGTTTCCAAAGGTGTTTTAATTATGTAGAATGAGTAACATGGATAATTTACTTTATTTATGGGAGGAAATAGTTACTATTAAATAGGACTATAGTTACACAGTAGTGAAGGGTCTTGTCTTTTTTCATTATGAAGAATTCCCATATCAGTGTTATCTTGGATCCACTGAAAACAAAGCCTTAATTTGGAATACATTCAATGTTTTCCCTATCTTCATATGCTTAACCCATGGGTCAGAGAATGAAGAGATTATAGTTCAGTTCCTTAAAGATTCTATACTTGGGGTTCTCATTTTCTCTAACATGGTATCTAATCCTTATAGGAGGCATTCATGGTATACTGGAAAGAACAATTATTTCAGAGATAGAAGATTTGGATTCAGCCCTACCTCTGATGCTTAGTGCCTGCATGACACTGGACAAAACAATGAACCTCCCCAGACCTCAGTTTCCTCATTCCCAAAATGAGGAGGGTGGACTAGATTATCTCTAAAATCTATTAACTTTACATCTATGTTATGGTGATTATCATCTTCCTTCCTCCTCCCCCCCACCATCCCAATCTCAATGTATGTGGACTTCAGATGATAGTCATTAAGTATTTTACAAGGAACCTACTTAAACTTTCTTCCAGTTTGGAAAGACCTAGCATAGAATGTCCCAGACCAACATTACCCACAGGCATTTCTCTGACACTCAAGATTTTAGTGGACAAGGAAGATAATCTGGTCAATAGTCAATTGACATAATTAAAGGAAGATAACACTAAGAAAGAAATAACAATATAACTGAAGAACTGAAGAACTGCTTTGGGAATTCATTTTAGAATAGTAAATCTATACCCAGAACATAACTTTTCAAGGTCATCTAATTCCAAGATTCTTAACTTAGAGTCTATGTACACATACTAAGAGGTCTGTGGACTTGGAATAACAACAACAACAAAATCAATCTTTGTTTTCTCTGACTTCTAACTAAAGTTTACAAATTCCATCAATTATTTTAAATTTTATCTTCTAAGAAAGACCTCCAAAGGCTTCACCAGGTTGTCAAAGGGGCTCACCACACACACACACACACACACACACACACACACACACACACACACACACGGGTCAAGAACCCTTGATCAAGTTGTGTATCTTCATCTCTCAGAAACTGTTCCATAAGAAGATGACAAAAATTTCTTGAAGTAGCATGGGTAAATGTCTGAGGCTGAACTTTTACCCATGACTTTTGACTGCAGAGTCAGTGATCTTTGCACCAAACCACCTGTGTAATGTCTGTTGAGCTGATCTCCTAATTATGAATTTCCCTTAATAATTTTAAGTACTGCACTTTTATCATATTAAATAATGGATAAAATAGAATTAAAATTCTTTGGGAGAAAATCACTAAGTTAATATTGACTTTTTCCAGCCAATCATGCTACTTTTTCATATGACAGTTTTTAATAATGTGGTATTGAGTGGAAACTAATGAGAGATTATTAAATTCCAATGTCTATGGAATTAACATATTAGAATTCACCTAATGCAAATGGTATACAAAACTGTCCATGTTGTGTAAAATAAATAACTACCCAGCAAAGTCCCTACTGTACCACAAAAAAAATCCACCTTCTAACAAGAGGCCATGTGTTATTTCTAAAAGGGTAGCAACTCAACTGCTAAATGATGTAGAAGAAATACTAAGCCTGACCAGTACAGTTCCGTTTACATTTGACATTTTCACTGTGATCTCAGGCAGCAGTATTCACAGAAGATAAGCATTGCTTGGTTTCTCTTGAATGCACATGTCCAATTTCTCTGCTTCCTTCTCAACACTCTGTGTGGTCTTTTCTTCTCATTAAAATAAAAAAGAAATGCTTAGAGAGGAGTATATAAAACGTCAGTAACTTTCCTTTTAAAATTAGGGAAAACTCAGGAGAAAATCAAAAAAGTGAACAAGAGAAAAAACTTAGGGGACTATAAGAACCATCCTTTCTCTGTTATCTATTCCTCTGTCTTTAAAATCTCCTCCCTGTACCATTCTTCAGAAATAGAAAGGGCTCTGAATTTTTCTACTCATAGCAAAAAAGACAGTGGGTAACTGTTTTCTTCCTCATTCTTTTTTAAAAATTTTATTTTTAATGAAGTATGTGGTAATCTAACATTAAATGTATGTAAAATAGCTGTTTCACATGCTATTTTATAAGGGAAAAGAGTTTTAATTTAAGCAAATTGTAAACAAAAAGACTGTGCTATATAGTAAATTTTATTTAAATTAAATTAATGTTTTGCCTTTTATAGATTTTCTCTTATCATTGTTACATATTAAGCAAAAGCTACATTCAATAGTGAGATATAAATTGTGAAGTGTGACAACTTACTCAGTGTGCAAAAAAATATGAATAGAGGGGTAGCTAGGTGGCGCAGTGAATAGAGCACTGGCCCTGGAGTCAGGAGGACCTGAGTTCAAATTCAGCCTCAGACACTTAATACTTATTAGCCAAGTAACCTTGGGCGAGTCACTTAACCCCAATTACCCAGCTTTTCCCCCTCCTAAAAAATTATGAATAGAACAAAAAAAGAAAAGATTGAGAAATTTTGTTTGGCTAAAATAAAAAGGGCGTGTAGGAGACAGTAAGAATAGTTTAATATGCTGCAGTGGCTAGGAAATATAGGACCGTAATACAAGTATGAGACATTTAGTTGAATAAAATAAATAGCTTTCATGAACTCCTATTAATCTAACTTCCCCCATCACTTATTTGACATTCAACATTTGTTTATTAAGTACTTATAGGCATTTGGAGTCCAAAGGCCTTGGAATTAAATCTTAGATCCCCCTTTTAATAGCTGAGTGACTTTGAGCAAGACGCTTCATTTCTCAGTTTCTAGATCAGTGCAAGATGTTTGGGTTAGGAGGTCTCCCTTCTGAATCTAGCACAATGTGATTCAACATGAAATTTTCATCTAAATTAATGCAAAAGGTAAATTTATCAAAATTTTAAGTCATTTTTATTTCACTACACAATTTTCCATTTTTCTATTCTATTAGACACCGGTAGTGAGAACCAAATATTTAAAATGGGAAAAGAATAACAAGTTAATTCCCAATTTTAACATCTATCATTTGACAACTTCAACTAGAATCTGGTATACAAATGCTATAATGCAGCAAAGGTCACATTAGCCTATTATTTCAGCAAAGAAAAAAAAAATGTCTTCTCAGCGATCCATAACAATCCTTTCAGTTGCACAAGAAATGTCTGTTGAATGTAACTTTTGCTATATCTTTTCCAATTCTAAGGTCATTTCATTCAATTCTGTTACAAGCTCAGCAAACAGATTAAAGAACTAAAAAAAAATTAAAAATCTGTATCTAGCTTGCCATAGTTGAAGCAAGATCTATGGCAGAGTTTTTCCCACCATCCTTAGTGGTAACCTGAAACCATCCTAAAAACTATCTTCTGTTCTTTTAAAACTGGATTCATTATGACTGACAAAAAAGATTTTTGCACTTTGATTTTTACTGGTAACAAATCCTAATATGTAGGACTTTGTAATTAGATTTCAAATTACAGTACAGATTCTAGGTTTACAAGAATTTTGACAAAATTTTGGCCCATATTGATCATTAGTAAACTAGAGAACTTTTGTTTCTCTTCAACTTAAAATTATTTTTACTCATGAAGGACAGAATTTGAGCTCCACAATTTTAGGAATTTTGTAGGACATGAAGGATAAAACAAGGCATAGAGAGGAAAAACTTATCAAGTATATGACATAGCTCATATAGTATTAACTTTAGAGATGGAAGTGACTGCAGAGGTCATGTACCACATCCCCTCAATTAACAGATGAGGGAACTAAGAGCCTAAAAGTTTAAAGTAATTGCCTAAGCTCAGATATATGATAAATTTAGGCTGACTTGAGCCACATTTAGAATAATGAAAGTTGAGTTCTTTTTCTCCTATCTATATAGAACCTATTATTTTCCTTTTGAGACAAGATTTATATGAATTAGATAGAGCTAAAATGCAAAACATGTTTAAATGTATACTCTCCTAATTCAAGAATCCAAATTCATATGGAAACTTACTCCATAGATTGTTACAGTTAACAATTCCAAGGAGACTTAAGACATGGCATTCACAAGTTTTTATGATAAAGTCAATGCATTAAAAATAACTTTTTGGTGTTGAGCCTCTTGAGTAAAAAAAAAGAAAGCAGTTTTATCCCTGAATGACAGAAAAACACTGCATTCCACTGGCATAGTTCTTGAGAACCATATTCACAACAAGCATGCAAGGAGCAATTAATTGAGTATTTATTTATTGTATGGCTTAGTGAAGTGGAGCTATTTCCTTTCAAGTTATTTAAGTGGGGGGGTAGGAAGGCATAGTGCCTATAGAAGACCCAACCATTGAATTTCTGCCTGATCAATAGCACTATCCCAGTGTTGTCTGTAGAGTAAAATAAAGTATTTTTGGTATAATCAGTTCTTGGTAAATATAATTTTTACTGGCCATAATTTTGATGCATAATATCAAAGAAATTCTCTCAAAAGTTGGTAATTCATATGTGAGGTAACCTGCAAAATGATAGGACTACCATAGTTTTTGGAAAGTTAAATATGGTCATTGCTATATTGTTTCATATATAGGTACAAATAAAAAATTAATTTATGACTACCATCCTTTCAGTATATTCCATTAAGAACAAACATTTTCAGTTATTTTAATAACATAAATGTTATGGAAGATTCTGTGATATTAGAAATACAGTATAAAATTTGTCTTCAGGAGGAAGTATATCAATAGTGGACAGAGCTTGGAACATGGAATTATAAAACCTGATTCTAATCCTGGCTAAAATACTTAATAACTCTTTAATCACGAGTAAAATTAAAATTATTGGACTACCTGAATGCCATGATCAAATAAAGAACCTAGAAATCACCCTTCAAGAAACTCTCAAGGAAAATTGCCCTGATGTGTTATATCCAGAAGGCAAAATAGAGGTTGAAATAATCCACTGATCACCTCCTGAAAAAGATCCCAAAAAGAAAACTCTCAGGAATATTATAGCCAGGTTCCAGAATCCCCAGATAAAGGAGAAAATACTACAAGCAGCCAGGAAGAAACAATTTCAATATTGTGGAAACACAATCAGAATAGCACAGGAGCTGGCAGCTTCTACACTGAGGGATCAAAGGGCATGGAATATGATATTCCAGAGGGCAAAAGAACTGGGAATGAACCCAAGGGTCACCTACCCAGCAAAACTGAGTATTTTGTTTCAGGGGAAAATATGGTCATTCAGTGGAATAGAGGACTTTCAAGCATTCTTGAGGAAAAAACCAGAGTTGAATAGAAAATTTGACATCCAGACACAAGAAGCAAGAGATGCCTGAGAAGGTAATCAGGGAAAAGAAATCAAAAGGAACTTATCAAAGTTGACCTATTTACATTCCTACATGGAAAAACAATAACTGTGACTGATGAAACCTTTCTCAGTATGAAAATAATGGAAGAAGGGTGTATGGTCATTTGAATACATATGTGAATGTGTGTATATATGTTTACAGTTATAGAGATAGAGGGTATAGGTTGAATTTGTTGGGGAGGGATGATACTTAAGGGGTGAATTTATGAGATGAGAGGGGGAAGTGGCAAGAGGAGATGGGGAGAGACAGGGGTATGGTAAACTATCTCATGTAGAAGAAGCAAGGGGAAGTGGCTGCAGGGGAGGGGAAGAATAGGAAGGCAAAAAGGCAAAACCACATTCTCACTGAATTTGGTTCAGGGAGAGAATGACATACATGCTAAATGGGATATCTCAACCTGCAGTAGAATAGGGGGAAGGGGGATGAGAGGAGGGATGATGTATGGGATGGCATCCTTGGGGGAGGGGAGGTTGGAAGTACCCACTATAGAAGAGGGACAGGATCAAGTAGGGAATGTATCAGGTGGGGGGTTTGATTCATGGGAGGAAATTATAAGCAGCCTTGTACAATATATCTACTATGGTAATGTTTTGCATAGCTAGACATGTGCATCATATACTGAATCACTTATCTTCCCAGAGGCAATGGGTGGCAAGGGAGGATGGAAATGGATCTGAAATTAGAGGTCTTAAAATTAAATGTTTCAAAAATATATAAATACTATTATTAATACTCTTTTGCTTGTAATTGGGAGATAAGATGTGCAGGCATTGGGGCACAGGGATTCACCTTGCTCTAATGGAAAAGTCAAAGGGGGTATGGGACAAGATGGGAGAGAGCAGATTGGAGGAAGCGATATCTTGTGGGACTGCTATTCTGGGATGGTGGGTAGGGGAAAAACGGGGGGAAAAATTGTAACTCAAAATCTGGCGGAAATGAATGATGTAAAACAGAAGTTAATAAAGCATTTGTTTAATAATAAAATAAAATAAAAATTGCTTGCTAAAAAAAATAACCAACAAATATGAAAACACTTTTTTTTAAATGGTGTCAAACAATGCATTTTTAAAAAGCAAGGTGTTTCTCTAATATTGTTCATACACCTAAAATAAGATTTTATTAAAAGAAAAAGGCACATATTAAAAATGATTAAGTAAATTTATATAGTAAAATATTACTGCTTTTTTAAAAAAAGATTTCCATTCCAATGAATATTTTATTCATTTCTAAATTAATGTTTTCATTCTCTTTGTCACTTATGTTCATGTTTTCTTCCTCATCTTTCCACAATATGCCATCTTCACTATTATCCATTTTATTGGAAAAGGCAATATCAGTTGAAGTTATAGGTGATAAATGGAAGAGATTCTTTTTTTCTTCCACCAAGAATGTCTTGTAAATGCAGGCTTCTCTCTCTATGATTTTAAAAGATAACTGACTACAATCAGATATCCTGTCTGTTCTTCTTTTCTCATCACCCCTACCCAGGCTTATACTCTTTATTACTCTGTCCCTGCCATTGCAATAATCCTTTACTAGGTCTCCCATACTCTCTTTTCAATTAACTTCAAATCATGTTCCACACTTGCTTCTGGTCTTAACTTCCTTTTACATAGATATAATCATGTCTCCCCTCTGCTCAAAATTCTTTAATGGCTTCTTATTGCCAGGTGAGTAGATTTCATATTCCTTTGCCCAGCTACCAAAATGTTCCATAATCTGATGCCATCCTCTTTTCCTACTGATACCTAATACTTTTTTTCTCTGCATAATCTCTCAGCCAAACTGGACAAGTTTCCTTGAATGCTTTCATATCTTAGTCACATTCTTAGCACCTAAGAAATGTATATAGATTGATTTGAGAGAAGCATGGCCAAACTCAATGATATATTGTCAAATACCCCATGAGAGAAAAGGATAATCAACTTCTGGGGCAATGGCAGAGAGGTCCTAGTCAGGAATAAAGCAAACAAACTTAAAAACCTTGACTTAATACAAACAGCATACTGAAGCCTTGATTTCCTTAGAGAGGTGATTGATATACCATTGTAGTCCTTTATCTGATTTCCCTATTTACTTACCTATGTCTTTTTGTTCCTATGTACACTCTCCATATTTTCTCTCCTTATTTGTAATTTTTATATGCTAAAAAGTTATCCCGTTCCTCTTGATCTTTAATGATACTTCAGTGTCATTTTCTCCACATACATTTCTGTCATCCAGCTTCATGTAGTAATTCCCACTTTGGTCTCAGGATCATAGATATAGAGTTGGACAGGACCATACTTCCTTCATTTTACAGACAAAAACAAATGAGACTCAAAAATCTTCAGTAAATTTCTCAAGGTCAGAGGTAGTAAGTAGCCATGTATTTTCACTTATAGTAATTTCTTAAGGTGACAAAGGAAGTTAAAGGAAGTATTGGTCATGCTTTTCAATTTGCAGAAGTAACAAATTTGGAATTAGAAGATAGACCTAATCTTCAGTTTAGTTTGCAGTTTCTTTTATAATTTAAATCAGCTGTTGTAGAGTAATCAATGTACTGGCATTCTGACTGTGGGACTTCCCATAGTTTTAGAAGTGATAAACTGTGGGTTGGGCATTAGAGATGTCATTCACAAAATTAGTCTTATTTTGATGGCAAAGATGGAAAATATGTGTTTCCCCTTTATCCCTTTTATGAATGATGTATTATTTTAATTCTTTACTCTTTCCAAATTTCACCATTCAAACATGTGTAACTTTCCCTTTGGTTTTTCTTTAGACTATTACTGGATAAATAATGTCGTTTCTGTTTTTGGTCTAGAGATACCATAATCTCACAAACATGTTGGACTATTCATGGCTCCAAGTAAAGATAGTAAAAGACAAATACTTTTACAGATAAAGTTACTTAAACTGTGTATAATCCAAAATAAATTAAATTTTTGCTATTATTTTTTCCTCAAAATCTTATTTTAGACTCAGATGCCAAAATGCAAATACAAAATAGAGAAAAGAAACAAGAAACATATAATAAACTAAAGTATTAGAACTTAAACACAAAGTTAAAAAGGAAAAAAAACTTATATTGTGTGAATAATAGAATATGAGAGGGTTCAAAATATGTAACAATATATTTTCATTTCAAGAAAGCTTATATGATAGATATTAATCATGTTAAGAATTATCCATCTTTGCTTCCTTGTGAGTTTTCTTATGCTCTCTGCTGTGCATTTTTTTTTACTTTGCTCTTTATCTTCATTTTTAAATGGGCTATTCCTCTTTACTAGACTATAGGCTTTTCAAAGGCTGCACCTGAATTTAACTAAATTTTAGATCTTGCTCTGTGACTAGTTCTCTGCATATGAACTGGTAAACAAATGTTGAATTATATTGCCGAATACAATTCAACAAGAATCAATTGTTGAATACAATCTACATTTGAGGAAAAAAACTGATCCTATATTGAGACTAAACTGATATATTATAGAGTGGTTAAACTCTGGACTTTGAAATTTAATGTGAAGAAATTTATATTCGTTGTTATTTGATGTTACCTTGCTTTTTGTTAATTATATTGTTTGAAATTTTCATATATTATTCCCTGGCATTATTGTCTTTTTTCTTTAATTGGATTTTACATATTCTAAAAATTCTAAGAATAATAAAGTTTAGCTCTAATATATTGAAATATCAATGATGTAATAAAATCTACTCATGTGCCTATTATAATATGCAAAGATTATAAGTTCTTATGGAAAAGCCAACATTAAATACCAATATGAATTGGGCTAAAATGTGTTGTGACTAAATGGTTTTAAGTTATTTAGCCATAATTCATTCAAGTGAATTTTGGACTCTTTCAAATGTGTCCTGTTTGAAGGCTGGATAGTTAATCACCCAGTGCCACAATGGTCCAAACATTTTGGGAAGTGTATGCTGAGCGTATGTCAGAGAGAAGTCAAGGAGTATGGCACATCAAGTTTGTTTTGTAGGGAAAAAAGGATCTAGCTCTTACAGGCACATGAGAATGTGTGTCTCAAAAGAAGAGCTGTGGGGGGCGGCTAGGTGGCACAGTGAGTAGAGTGCTGGCCCTGGAGTTAGGAGGTCCTGAGTGTAGATGCAGTCCTCAGATCCTTAAAACACACACACACACACACACACACACACACACACACACACACACACACACACCCCTAGCCGTGTGACCTCAGGCAAGTCACAACCCCAGTTGCCCTCCAAAAAAAAAAGCAGAATTTAACTTCATGGTGTGAGGTTGAGTGCACTGAGAAGCACCTTAAGCACTATCTTCAAATGGGGGTTGATAGGTGGCACAGTGAGTAAGAGCACCACCCCCTGGAGTCGGGAGGACATGGGATCTGTTCCAGCCTCAGAAAATTAGCACCAACACAGAAATAACTAGCTGTTATTGAGCAAGTTACTTAACCACAACTGCTTTAAAAAAAATCAAAGGAGAGCTGTGACTTGGAGAATAGTTCTAAGGGCAAAGAATTTCTGAGGAGCATGTACCATGAGTCTAAATCAAAGCCAACATCCATGAAGGCAGGTATAGTCAGAGGTAAAAAAATTGGAAGCAAAGAACTAAGCCAGCAACTGAGACTTCGAATTCAGAGTATAGGACAAAAATTTACCATCAGGTAAAAAGTAATGATCCAAGTAATAGCCTTTAACTCACATGATTGTTGTGAGGGTGAGATAATGTATGTAACATACCATACAAACCCTAAAATGTTATATAAATATTAGATATTATTACATACAATATGGTCATGATTTTGTAGGAACTAAGATACAATTAGGTGAATCAGTGAATAAAGTCTTGACCTGGAGTCAGGAAGACCTGAGTAAAAATCCAGATTCAGACATTGACTAGTGTGACCCTGAACAATTCCTTTAATGGGTTTGCCTTAATACACCAGAGAAGGAAGTGACAAACCTCTCTAGTATCTTTGGAAAGAAAACTCATGGACAGGGTGGTACACAGGTCAGGAAGAGTCCAAAAAGACTAAATGATAGAAAAGCAACAAAGAGACAGTGAGCCTACTAAAAGAAAACTTGGTGAGGTTGAGGGAGGATGGAATTGAAAGCAGCAACTGTCTTAAAGTATTAGGAGGCTAATACATAGAGGAAGAATTTGAGTTGTTTTGTTTAACCCCACTGGACAAGAAGAGAATTAGTGGGTAGAGTTTGCAAAGAAACAATTTAGCCTAAATGTAAGGGGAAAAGAATAATTAAAAACAAAACAAAATAACAGAAAATTCCTTACCATTAATGAAACGCAGAAGTGGAATTGTCTGCCTCTGGAGGTGATGAATTCTTAATCAATTACGTCAAAAGATAATTTTTTAAAGTACAGGTTGTATTTGTGATTTGATGACCAATTCAAGAATGGTGATACAGAGCAAAAAGAACCAAGGGACCTGTCTCCTATGTGTTTCAACATTTTTATTACATTAGACCATTTTTGTCAGAGGGTACATTTGAATTTTTAAATACCCAAAAGTCCTTCTGATATTTCACCTAATGTTGATGAATGTCAACGATCAAACTTGTATGAGCATAAAATCTGAATTTTTTTGTCATGTGGCTTGAACATTCATTCTAAATCAGGGTTTAGAACTGGGGTCCAAGGATTTTAACAGTGTTTTGATAATCATTTTTCAGCATAATTGCATTTAGAAACATTGTGTCAAGAATATATACATAGTCCTCACTAGATGGTCAAAGAGATCTATGACATGCAAAAAAGTTGAAGAATTCTTTCTCTATAGAGATAGCATGGAACCCATCTTGTCCATTACTTAACACAACATGCACAGAGAGACATTTTATAAGTGCTTATAGTAATCGTTTTTGACAACTTTACCCTAGACATTCACATGTTCCTGAATTTATGCAGTTTTAGGAATAGGAGAGGTTGACCATTATTGTATATATATTATTTAAAAATGTTCCTCACAAATCCCAGTTTAAAGGAAAAAAATAGGATCATAGATTAAAATGTAAGGTTTACCTTGGAGGTAATGCAATTCAATCCCCTAATTTTACAAATTAGAAAACTAAATCCCAAGGACAGGGATGAATGGAGGAAGGTAGAATAAAAAGGAAAGGAAGACAGGGAGAAGAAGATAGAAATAGAAGAGAGATGAGAAGAAGAATCCTAGTCTTGTAACAAGGAAATTATGACTCTAAATCTGTTGACAATTAAAATTAAATTAAAGACTATTATTTTGATACTATATCATTTTATATTTGAGCATGAGAATTTAATATTTACACCCAATTTGGTGCATTTGATATTGTTGTACACATCCTGTTTGCAGAACCAGACAGAGGGTCCAAAAATGTGCAGTGGCAGTTCCCCAAAGTAATGTGTTTCTAAGTGAATCACTCTGTGTGCCCTGTTTTGTTATTTCTGGAGAATCCCATCTGCTCCTCCATTTGTCATTTGCTTGATGTTCTTGGATGCCATACTTGGTTGCCCTTACACTCAGTCATCATTCTTTGGGTTTAAATAGGCATATAACAGTGTTCTCATTTCCCACTTACCAAGTATTTGGATTGTGTAGCCTCATAAAATGTTTGATCATTTTCCTTTTCTGCATATGGCACTGTCACCAACCAATCTGTTGCTTTTCTTCCTCCTTCACCTCCATCAAGTTGCTCCTTCATTTTCTTTTTTAATGTAGTTAAGCAGTAGAGATTTATAGAACAAGAAAACCCTTAGATCATATTATGTGCAGGATTGTACTTTTCACCCACTCAAATGGAATGTGTTGATATTTTAAAAATCTGACCAGAAATAGAGGATGTGTGATTGTTTTCAACTTTTTTTTCATTTCACTCATTAAAAATTGAATTTACCAATAAGGCAAGAAGCATAACTATATAAGTTGAGGAAGAAAAATCAAAAGCCTGAAAATTCAAAACTCAGAGCAACCTTCTTCATGATGTAATCCAACTTCCTTGAATTTTTCAGATGTGGAGAATGAGGCCAAGAGAGGGTAATTTATTTGTCCAAGGTCACATAGATAGTAAGTGACAGAATAGTAACTTTAACCTACGATTGTTGCTACCTACTCCAACCACTATAGCATTCTGTCTCCCAAAAGGCCTTGCTGTGTGCTTGAAATAATTAATTTTACATTCAGTTTTTAAGCCTTTTCATCTGTGTTTGTGAAAATATAAAATGACCCCAAATATTCATTAAAAGCACAATTACCATATGCTCCTAAGAAAAATATAGAATCAGACATTCACAATGAGATTTTGACTTCTCTACTTTCTAGAGTAGGAATATGTAGTTTTATGAAAATAAAAAGATAGAATTTTACAAAATGTTTGTACTAGAAGTTTGAACCATATTGATACTCCTGTGAAGCCTATGGATCCATTCTCAGAATATAGTTTTTAATGATTGAAGAAAATATTAAATTTTAGTTGTATATTAGCAAAAATAAATATAATATGTTTCCTCCCATGCAACTTTATAGAACCTTTGAATTCTACCTATATATGCACCTCAGGTTAAGGATCCCTAGATGGTATCATATATAAAGGTAATCCCAACTTTTAGTAGAGTTTTGCATTTTAAAAATGTAAAACATACACACAGGAAGGCACATGTACACTCTCCATATAAGGTATGTATACATTCATTATCTTTTCAGGGGAGAGTGTGGTTTAAGATATGTGATATTGTTTCATCAGTGTAGGGAACTTCCAGTGTATTAATTCCCTTCAGTAATGCAGATCCTCAGCTCAAGAGCACTTCATGATAATTAAAAAAATTCTTGAAGTATTGAATGATGGTGTAAATTGTTCATGGTTACACAGTTAGAATGTTTCAGTGGGAGAATTTGAACCTAGATCTGTCTGACTCTAAGACAGGTCTTCTGTCCATTATGCCACAATATCTCTTTAAAGTGTTTTAAAATATACAAAAGACTTTTTAAAAATCGCTTTGTTGTTCATTCATATCTGACTTCATCATCCACTTTTGGGTGGTGTTG
The DNA here is from genome assembly GCA_011680675.1 of Gymnobelideus leadbeateri. Lineage (NCBI taxonomy): Eukaryota > Metazoa > Chordata > Mammalia > Diprotodontia > Petauridae > Gymnobelideus > Gymnobelideus leadbeateri. Next base: position 63,251 of record WOXC01000299.1, read on the forward strand.
GCAAAGATACTGGAATGGTTTGGCATTTCCTTTTCCAGCTCACTTTACAAATAAGGAAATTGAGGCAGACTGGATTAAATGACTTGCCAAAGGTCACATAGCTAGTGTCTGAGGTCAAATTTGACCTTAGCTCTTCCTGCCTCCAGATTTGGCAATCTGTCCACTGTGTTATCTAGCTGCCTAGTAATAAATAATATTATCTCCTACACACAGCCAGGGAAATTGATGTTCCTTACAACAGTCTTGTGACATTTGTTGTATTAGCATTATAGTTCCTTATTAACTGTCAGACTGCCTACAACAGTTATTACAAATTCTGTTATATCCCTCCCCCACTCTCAGATGGTGAAAGTAATGGTAATAGAAATCGAAGATCCCTTGTATTGCCAAGGTAACAGGTGGTTAGCATTTGTTTTTAGGTTAAGTGTTAAGAGCCAGAGCTTATGAATCCCAAGGTGGGATGGACTTGTTGCCGTGATGAGAGGCGGCTGACCAGGGAGGAGCTGGTGCCAGGTATAGGGAAAAGCCCAAGCTGAGAGAGGCCAGAACTTCTGGGAGCAGCATTGTAGAGGCAGAGCGTCTACTGCTGGAGAGAGAGAACTGCTGGGGAGTAGAATTGCTGAGAGAGAGAGAGAGAGAGAGAGAGAGAGAGAGAGAGAGAGAGAGAGAGAACGAGAACACGAACTGCCAGCTGGGGCTGCCCAGAACTTCTGAGGGCCAGCCAGAGATGCCCAGGACTTCTGAGGGCCAGCTTTTAGCTACCAAGAACAGAGGAGGCATGACTATGGTGTTGGTACTTTGTCTGTTTTGATGTTATTTTGTCAGATTTGTTTGTTGATGGATGCCTCAGACCTTGTTGTTGAGTCTAAGTTGATTTCACAGGCAGAAAGTGAATTGGTGAGGACACCAGAAATGGGCATGAATGTTATTGTGGCTTTGTTAAACTTTGTCTTTCCAGGAACAGAAACTGTGGGAAGGGGTACCATGGAAGCATGGAACCTGCCTTGAGTCAAGATGAAAAGACCTCTCCTTGGGTAATTAATGCTGTGATCTAGGAGTGGATGGCCTTTGTGCTTTACACTGCCCCTTGAGAGGGTGCTTGGTGTTGACTGATGATATTGTAATTTAGTTGTGACCTAGGGGTGGAAAACCTTTGACCTTTGTAGTTTGTGATTGACTAAATGAATGTACTTTGTTTAAGAAGGAAGATTTTTTGACTGAAGAGATTAAGAAGGTGTGACCTACAGGTGGACTTTGTGATTGACTCTTGTTTAAAAGAGCACTTTAACCTTTGTACTTTGTGAGTGAATTGATGACTTACTAAATGATTGAGTTACTAAATGAATGTGCTTTGTTTAAAACTATGTGACCACTTTGGTGAAAACTACTTGGCCATTTTAGTGCCAACTTGTTGAGTTGTGACATGGTGAATGCTGTATTTTGATTCTCTGTGAATGTTTTGCCCTATTTTGTTATTGAATAAATGGAGAGTTCACTATGCTTTTAATCAGATCCTTGAAAGCTGTTCATAGCATCGGTCCTCTGGAAAGCTGCTCCTGTTTGGCTTTACATTGACTTCCTCAGATAAATCATTTGACTGAGAGGTAAAATATAGCTAGCTACTTGAATGAAACAATTCAGTCATAACATGGGTAATTATCTTTTGTGCCTATATTTGTGATACCAGTGTGACAAAACAGGAATTTGTAAGACTTAAAAATAAACTGACAACTTCTTCTGTGAACTACATAGTTTCTCTTCTTGAGATTTCTGTGTCCTCATCTCTATTTCTTCCCTCTAGCCTCAAAGTAAGAAGTGGTCCCACTTCTTGATAATTCTTACCCCATATTTTCTTTATAAAATTTCATCATCTCTCCTTAATATTGGTCTTTAATCATTCTTTTTCTCTTATGATGCTTTTCTTCCCCTTCCTTTTTGAAGTTTTGTTGATACCTTTTTTAAAAAGTAGATTCATTGCTCAATATATTCCTCTTCACTCTCCTATCCAACAGGCCTTCCCTTGAACCAATGATGAAAAGGAAAAAAATAAGTCAAACCAATTGATGTATCAGCTATACATTTGGCCACATATGTAACATTCCATTACCACATTCCCCCACTTATTCATGTAGTTAAGTCTGATATATTTCAAGCTTAAAAGGATTTTAGAAATCATCTAGTATGCTACCCTCATTTTACACATTCATAAACTGAGGCAAGAGAAATGAAGTGATATGCCCAAAGTCATAAAAGCACTAAGGGATAGAGACATGATTCTAAGGCAGCTTCTCTATTTATCTCCTATGGATAGATTTCTACTCTGTTACCCCAAACAGCCTGTCAGAATTCTATTAACAGTCTCAGATCAAACTTTTTTAATTAATGAAACAAAAATTCTTACAAAATCAGTCTGAAAACTTTTATCTTTGCCAAATTCAGAAAACTAATGCAGCTCAGACCTGGGTTCTTTTCCTCATATTATTAATTAAAGTAGTCTCAATTTCCCTATTTGTCAACAAAAGATCTCAATTTCACTAATAAAGATCAGGAAAAAACTTGACCCATAAAGTTACAAGGACTAATATATAGCAAGTTTAAGGAGTTTTTATTTATATATATATATATATATATCCTACTAGTAATTGTTTCATATACCATACTTTATCTCTAGGAATTAAAATATTTTTATTTCCCTCTTAATATTAAGAAAATGGGGGCGGAGCCAAGATGGCGGAGTAGAAACAGCTCGTCCAAGCCTCTCTGCCCCCAGATTCTCCACAAACTATGTAAAAAAGGACTCTGAAAAACTTCTGGAGCCCCAGCACCCACAGAACGACACAGAGAAGCTAACCTCCCGCTGAGGACAGCCCAGCACCCTGCAGGAAGGAACAGCGCAGCGGTCTGGGAGCCGGCAGCGCGCAGAGCCCAGAGCGCAGAGCGCAGGAGCTGAGCCGAGCCGAGCCCAGGTCCACGTGAGCCGAGGTTTTAGCCCCAGGGCGGCAGGGCCAGCAGCCGGCTGGAGGAACCCCAGAACACCAGGAACTGTGGCGACCCCAGAATTATCAACATAGACTTGCCTAGGACAAAGTAAGAGGTTAGTGTCCTATGGACTTTGGGACCTGTATTTGGGGAATGCGTCAGCTCCCTCCCCTGGGGGCTAGAAGCCGCTGAGGAGACACGCCATTGTGTAGTTTTCATAGGCATTTCCGGCTCCCAGCCTACAAATCCTGGGGAGATCCAGCGATCAGTCTTGGGGGGTAATCGCTCTTGCTTTAACCTCCCTGGATCTGGATTGTGATCTAGGGTGGAAGTTGTGGGTGGGTTTACAGCTTGCCAGAAACGGAAGTTGCCCCCCACACGTTCGGGACGAAAATTCCTCTAGCTGGCCTTAAAGCCATAGTGTGGCAACAAGCCCAAAAGTCAAGCAATTAAGTGGCAACATGCCAAGGCAAAGGAAACAGAAAAATGCAACCCTAGACTCCTATTTTGGGGGCATAGAGCGGGAAAAGGACTGTGAGGTCAGAAGTCCTGCTCCAAAAGCCCCAGGGGAAAACATGAGCGGGTTGCAGGCCATAGAGGACCTTAAGAAGGACTTTAAAAATCAAATAAGAGAAGTGGAGGAAAAATTAGAAAGAGAAATGAGAAGGATGCAGGAAAAGTATGAAATGAGGGTCAACAGCCTGACTGGGGAAAACAACACCTTAAAAAATAGACTAGCTCAAATGGCAAAGGAGGCCCAAAAGGGCAATGAGGAGAAGAATGCCTTAAAAAGTCGAATTTGCCAGATGGAAAAAGAATCTCAAAAGTTCACTGAGGAGATTCATTCCTTCAGAGTTAGACTGGAGCAAATGGAAGCTAATGACTTTATGAGAAATCAAGATGCTGTTAAGCAGATCCAAACAAACGAAAGATTAGAAGGCAATGTGAAATATCTCATGGGAAAAACCACTGACCTGGAAAATAGATCCAGGAGAGACAATTTAAAAATTATTGGACTACCTGAAAGCCATGATCAAAGAAAGAACCTAGAAATCACCCTTCAAGAAATTCTCAAGGAAAACTGCCCTGATGTTTTAGATCCAGAGGGCAAAATAGAGGTTGAAAGAATCCACCGATCACCTCCTGAAAAAGATCCCAAAAAGAAAACTCCCAGGAATATTATAGCCAGGTTCCAGAATCCCCAGATCAAGGAGAAAATACTACAAGCAGCCAGGAAGAAACAATTTCAATATTGTGGAAACACAATCAGAATAGCCCAGGACCTGGCAGCTTCTACACTGAGGGATCGAAGGGCATGGAATATGATATTCCAGAGGGCAAAAGAACTGGGAATGAACCCAAGGGTCACCTACCCAGCAAAACTGAGTATTTTGTTTCAGGGGAAAATATGGTCATTCAGTGGAATAGAGGACTTTCAAGCATTCTTGAGGAAAAAACCAGAGTTGAATAGAAAATTTGACATCCAGACACAAGAAGGAAGAGATGCCTGAGAAGGTAATCAGGGAAAAGAAATCAAAAGGAACTTATCAAAGCTGAACTATTTACATTCCTATATGGAAAAGCAATAACTGTGACTGATGATATCTTTCTCACTATGAAAATAATGGAAGAAGGGGGTGTGGTCATATGAATACATATGTGAATGTGTGTGTATATGGTTACAGTTATATATGGATAGAGGGCATAAGTTGAATTTGTTGGGAAGGGAGAATACTCAAGGGATGAAATTATGAGGTGAGAGAGGAAAGTGGCAAGAGGAGATGGGGAGAGACAGGGTAGGGTAAACTATCCCATGTAGAAGAAGCAAGGGGAAGTGGTTGCAAAGGAGGGGGAGAATAAGGAAGGCTAAAAAGGCAAAACCACATTCACATTGAATTTGGTTCAGGGAGAAAATGACATACATACTAAATGGAATATCTCAACCTGCAGCAGGATAGGGGGAAGGGGGATGAGAGGAGGGATGATGGATGGGAGGGCATCCTTGGGGTGAGGGGAGGTTGGAAGTACCCACTATAGAAGAGGGACAGGATCACGTAGGGAATGGACCAGGTGGGGGGTGGGATGAGTGGGAGGGAATTATAAGCAGCCTTGTACAATATATCTACTATGATAATGTTTTGCATAGCTAGACATGTACAACATATACTGAATTACTTATCTCCCAAGAAGGAATGGGTGACAAGGGAGGAAGGAAATGGATCTGAAATTCGAGGTCGTAACATTAAATGTTTCAAATATATATATATAAATACTAAAAAAAACAAAAACAAAAAAAAAATATTAAGAAAATGACTAAGATCATAATTAAAAAATCCTTCTAACTGGCTTCCCTCAATTATGATGTTATCTGAAATAAAATCCTAAAAATAACCATTTTATAGGATATTCTCATATATTCTGTAAAATGGTTATTTTTATAACATATTTTCCTAGGAAATTTGTCTATCATGTTTAATGCTGTTCTTAGCTCCGTGTCTTGATAACTTTTTAGTAGTAAGATGTTTATTATAATAAAGAAAATCACAAGTCCATTCAAAGAGTTTGAATTCTTTGTTACTTCTCCCAGTTGATGAACCCATTTTGTCAGTAGTATGAGGATGGGATCTTTGAACTATATACAATAAATTCGTTTTCTGATGTTTTCTGTTTTAATAGAATTTACTTTATATAAGTCTTTTATAACTAAAACCCTAAAAACAGCTGTGTCAAGGTGTAGCGGCAAGCACCCCAATATCCCCAGGGTAACTGCCAACACAGGTTCTTAGATCTGCTTTTGTAAAGGAAAGCAACTCAAAATGGGTTAACAAGCTTACTTTAATCAAACAAACACACATTACCTAGTTCAGGGGAAAAAGGTCAGCACCCTGAACTTCAGAGTTACAGAACTTACAGATCAAACAGACAGGCTTCCAAACTGTCCAACCATTATATCAATACCAAATCACAGTTACCAGAGAGGGAAGCATCAACATCTGGGTTTTCAAAGCCGGGGGGCTCTCAACAACGGCTTCCCAGAGTCTCACCTGGTCAAGTCACACAACACTTCTCAAGGTGAGCCCCAAAGCAAAGCCCCTCATCAGAGTTTATATAGCCTTCTCCTGGCTCAAAGAATGTAACCACCCTTTTGATCCACTGCCCAATCACACAGCATCAAGGTGTAGTCATTCCTGAAAACCAAGCCTCCCACCACAGGCTCCATGTGACCACATTCAGCCCATTAGGAGGCAGAGCATATTTTCAAATCAAGGAAGGTTTTCAGAGTCTCTTAAAGCCAATCAAAGTCTCTTAAGCCAATCAAAGGGCCTAGGGGCAGGGAAGATCTTTTAAATCTGCATTTCCATTACATTCGGCCCCAAGATCTTTCATGCCCATAGCATACGCAATTTACATTTGAATTAGCACTAAAACATCTCTTAGGTCTCATTTTCAAGGTACATATAAAGTTACCAAAGTGGCCACTGGGTCTTAAACAAAGTACATTGCATTTTCACATCAATTCACAAAATACAAAGCATTATCACATAAAGTACTCTTGGGAGGGTGCGGTGTCCTTCCCATAACACTGCTCCAGCCCCTGCTTCCAAATCCAGAGAGGGAACTAGGCAACAAAACCAAAGGGGGGTCCTTGGGGTCCATGGCACTTCACCCCACCCACCATAGTCACAAGTCCATCCCCCCGGGTCCCAAACTGTGGGATGCAGCAAGGAAACACATTCAGTGCCCCTGCTTTGCCACACGGTCCTTATCTTGTCCTGTGGCTGAACTCCAAACTCCTGGGTTCCTTCTCCTCCAGCAGAAGGCAGCAGCTCCAGGCTTCTCCACAGGTCTCCATGCAGGCAGTTCACCATTCCTGCTCTCAGCTCAGTGAAGTCAGCATGCAGGCCGTTCTTCTCTCCTGCTCCATGGCTCCACAGAATCACAGCTACCACAACTGGGAAACAAACAATTATCCCAGCCCCCATACTTTCCTTTTACTCAGCAGATCCCATCCATCGTCGCCATTTTGTAGCGGCAAGCACCCCAATATCCCCAGGGTAACTGCCAACACAGGTTCTTAGATCTGCTTTTGTAAAGGAAAGCAACTCAAAATGGGTTAACAAGCTTACTTTAATCAAACAAACACACATTACCTAGTTCAGGGGAAAAAGGTCAACACCCTGAACTTCAGAGTTACAGAACTTACAGATCAAACAGGCTTCCAAACTGTCCAACCATTACATCCATACCAAATCACAGTTACCAGAGAGGGAAGCATCAACATCTGGGTTTTCAAAGCCGGGGGGCTCTCAACAACGGCTTCCCAGAGTCTCACCTGGTCAAGTCACACAACACTTCTCAAGGTGAGCCCCAAAGCAAAGCCCCTCATCAGAGTTTATATAGCCTTCTCCTGGCTCAAAGAATGTAACCACCCTTTTGATCCACTGCCCAATCACACAGCATCAAGGTGTAGTCATTCCTGAAAACCAAGCCTCCCACCACAGGCTCCATGTGACCACATTCAGCCCATTAGGAGGCAGAGCATATTTTCAAATCAAGGAAGGTTTTCAGAGTCTCTTAAAGCCAGTCAAAGTCTCTTAAGCCAATCAAAGGGCCTAGGGGCAGGGAAGATCTTTTAAATCTGCATTTCCATTACACAAGGACAATCATACTGTTTTTATTTTAAAATATCTACTTCTAGTCAAGCCACAGTTGCTCTGAATATGTCATCGCCAAACAACTGCAAAAAATGAATATATTAAATGTTGAGCTCATTTTTGATGAAAACAAATCAATATCCATCTTTTCATAGAAGCTCAGCACATTTGGTGGAGTAATTGTTTTATGTAAAAATATTTTCTCACTAATTGATACGTTTATTAAAACAAACTGCTTTCAGTTGCCTATATTGGGAGTGGGGATGATTTAGCTTTTTTTTATAACATAAAATCTCTTAAACCTTAAGTGTACTCAGCAGTTCCTGCTAGAGCCAAGTTTTTAATTATTGTGTGTATATGTTGGGGGCAGTGGGGCTGATCACTTTTCTAGTAGTGTATGAAGGAAATAAAGCAGATGCAATTTGCTATAGCATTCACTTATTGTTTCTGCTGTATTATTCAGGAAAAGCAGAAGATGGACTTGTTATATGATAAATAGTTTTCCTTAAATTAACATGATTGAAAAGGTTGTTCTTTTATCCTTTACATTGCATTTAAACTAGGATGATAATATATTGTATTGCATAGTAAAATTTAACCCCCACTCAGGAATCTAGGCTAAATAAGAGGGAATCCAAATATGAGCCCCATTAGCTTCTCAATTCTGGCCTAGATTGAAGGGGTCCAAGTGGGGACTGCTGTTATGGAGTACATGCCTAGATTGGAGGTCATACAAAAAAGGAATCCATTTCTCCTGGATCTTAACCTGGATGAGAGGGACCATTTCAACTGTACGTCTAAAACCCTGTAAATTTATTTCATATCTATAGTATATACATGTTTCATCTACCCTTTCTTCTTCTTGACCCACTATGTTTAAGCATATAAGTATAGAGACCTAAGCTTATAAGCTCAAACATAGACTGTAGCTGTCAGAAGTGACATTGGAGGCCTTCTGACTCAACACTCTCATTTTATAGAGCTAGCTGACATTTGAATTTGGGGACTTTTTTGTTTTTTTTCCCATGAATGCAGCACACACACCCATACTCACTCACTCAACTCTTTCCTCTTTTTGATCTTCTTTCCTGCCTAAACATCCTTGTCACCTTCTAACAGGAAGTATGCAAACATTACATCGTGCTGCTCCTTTTTTTGTCCTACCCAGAAGCACCCACAAGCTGCAGAGTACATGGGGCGAATGTATCAACACACACAGTCTATGCATTATGCAAGGCTATAGAAACGTCATTTAACATTTTTCTTTTCTTCATAAGCATGGTGTGAATTTTAAAATAAGTATTTTGATGTAGTTCTCAGTTGCCACAAGCAATGTATGCTATATAATTTTGTAAATTGACATATACATTATCACATCAATGCAGAGGGGATAACTTTACACTCCATCATAGATTTCACATCCAGTGCAGAGTAGAATAAATGGAATCACATGCCTAAGGAAAAGAAAGCATCACCATCATCAGTTTCCAGGCAAATCAATGACCTCTGGCTCCTTGTGAAAGAGTAAAGCAATGCACTTTATCAAAAATTCAGTTACTCATTAATTAAAGTAGAACAAATTCAATATTTTTTTATTCAGCAGATTAACCAAAAACTAGTATGTTTGCAATTTATATTCATCCTGTAAACTGCCTATGCATTAAACATTTCCATCTGGAGTCCTGATGATTGTTTCTCTCCCCTTCTTATGCTTGATAAGCTATGGCTGATTAGACAGGGAATTCTGAAGCTGTTGAAAGCACAAGCTTTAAAGATGTAGCACCTTGGTGGGCACTGCTTCTTAACTGATCCTTGGCAGCAGTTGAATTCCATTTTGGCAGCGATTCAAGCTAGGACTACAAGTCCCTTGGATATAGTGGTACAAGGCAGAGAGCCGTTATGCATTGGGTACTCTGCTTCTCTCATGTCAGTTTGGCTGAAAGCCAAAGTAAGCAATCTTTTTTTATGTGCCAGACAAGGATAAATCTAAGCCTCAACTAAGTCCTGCTGTTCCTTCTGTCATTTGAGGGAATTACTGTCCTTCTTTCTACTCCTATTCACTCCCAATACTTCCCTCTTGTCACCCAAATTAAAATGTAGACTAAGAACTGGCTTGTTGTTCATCCTCAAGGATGAAGGAAGAGGACCAATGAGATCATGATGTTGAGGTCGGGGTATAGTGTATTTATCTGTAGCTGATCCATCTGGTATGAGTTTGAAAGGCTGTAACACAGGTCAGGCACAAGTAGTCCATTAGACCATTTGGGATGAAGATATCTCTGGATTTGTTCAGCTCACATTTCTTTTGTACTACTGTAATTCTGCTTTGCTCATGGAGTATGGCACCTTCTTTGATGAGGGAATGCCAGTGTCTCTCATGTCTCACCCTGGTTTAATTCTCTCTGCAACAACCCTTTGAAGATGATGAGTTTCTCTACTCATCTGTCACTCACTATCATCCTAGCATCTTCTCTTACTTCACTACTTTTACCTGTACTTTATAAATCATTGGCTATTTTGGAGACAATTGTCAGTCCTTTACTTCTATCTACTCATTTTCTTCCCCTTTAGTCCTAAATAACTCATGTCCCACTTCAATCCTGCCTACTCTTTTCACTGTGACTTGCAGAAAATTGTTTGATTGTGAACAAACTCCATTTAATCCTGCACCTATTTCTGTCATACTCCTTGAATATTTTAGCACTCACTTAGACCTGGTTTCCCTCTAATGTCATTGCAACCTTTACTTTCTTTTCCATCAGTAAACACACCTTCTCTCTCATCTCCTATAACACTGGAGAAAAAAGTTAGAGTACTCTTTTCTATCCACTGTCACTTCCACAATTTTAATTTATAACTGTTACTTGCTGGATTTACTCCTTTGATAGACAATCCATCAAAAATTTCTACCAGTCATAAATTTTGGTACCTGTAATACATCAATATCCCAGGCCATTCTACTTTTCTCTATGAGTTCAGGACCTGAATCATCATCATCTTCTCCTCCCTTTGTCCTTACAGTAGTTGGTTTAATGTCCATGCACAATTTCCTTCAAACTAACTAATCTCTTAATTATCTTATTTCTTTAAAACTCATAATCTGTTCTTTCAGTATACCTCAGTCACACAATAGTGGTGGTCACCCATACGATCTCATTAATACTCATAAATATTCCACTGCCCTAATTAAAAATTCCGATATCCCCTTTTCTGAACATCACTACTCTTTTATCATTATAAAATCTTCAATAAAGAGAAACTGAGGTACACAGTTTAAAGTATGATCAATTTATGAGCAGAGTTAGCAATTGCCAATAAAAAAGTATCCAAGACTACTCATTAGTCAAGGACCCATTTGATAGAGCAGCTATTTTATGCAATTGATTTTATGAGGTATAAGTGGTCTAGTGATGCAAGTTAAACTAAGACTGTCAGTCACACAGAGATGAAGGATGGGCTTTGCTTCATTCAGGGCCAGGGAGTGGAATTTCCATAGTCCAGGGCAAGAGGGAAAACAATTAATTTACTTCTGGGAAATATTTTTGGGGGCAAACAAACATCTTATGACCAGCTTGACTTATCTTCCTCTCCCTCCTCATTCCTTACTTGTTGGATAAAAACTTACAGGTTTTGAATCTTTGTGGTCAGACTATAGTCTGTAGGGATAGGAAAGACAAACTCTTACAAAAACTGAGGTCTGTCCTATCAAATCTGTTTAATTGATTAGAGATTGGATATTTGATTACATACAATTTTCCATCAGAATTAACAAATAATACAAAATAAATTCAGGTATCACTTTACAATTTCACACATCTCCCTGTGTTTTACATGTTCTTCATCCTCATTGAAATCTCTAGTTCTTCCACACCTCAGTACTTTTTAGGTAGACCCTTCTCTGATGGCCCTTTCATCCTTCAACTAAATGAAAAAAAAATAAAACCCTTAGTTGTACCTTTACATTGTCCTATCATCCTCTCATTGCTCTTTTGCCAAACAATAGTCTTGCATTATTCTCACTCTGCTTCCCTCATACCTACTTCCTAGATTTTCAACACAGCTTGAGGAAATCTCATAACTGCACTTATTGGAAACAATATAAATTCAAGTTTTCTAAGTAACTGGGTCCTCACTTTTTCAAAGCTGTCTTCTTTACTAATCAGTTCCCTATTTCTCTCTCCAATAAAGTGTTCCCATATCTTCTTTTTCATTTGCAAATCCAACATAATGTCCCTTTTCCCCTTTAGCTAAGTACCTTGACTTTAATTTATTGAAAGTAATTGAGGAACTTGGTTGTGAGATGCATTTTTCTCTGATTTTCTTGATTTTAAAGCCTTTTAACATTTTCTTCTCTTTTTCTTCTTCTTTTCTTCCAACCCCTCTTCTGCATTTGACAGTATTGACTACCCTCTTCTCAGTTCTCTTCTCTCTAGGGTTTAACGATATATTCACTCCATCCAATTATTTGTCAAATACTACTAATTCCACCTTCACAAAATTTTCTTGAATCTGACCCATTTTTTCCACTGACACAACTGTCACCTTACTTCAGGCCCTCATTCACTCTCACTGAGATTGTAATAATTTCCAAGGAGTTCTCCTTACCTCAAGTTATTCTCCAATCCAGTCTATACTAAACACTGTTACTAAAGTTGCTTTCCTTAAAAATATATCTGACAAAGTAACTCTCATTCAACTCTGATGGCTTTTTATTCTCTCTTGGATAAAATGCAAACTCCTCCACTTTGTTTATAAAACCCTGTAATGTAACCTCAAACTATATCCCATCTCATTAAATGTCACCCTTTTACACTGTGTGATCAAAATGGCCTTAACTTTTCCTCGAACTTGAACCTACATCCTTGATCTTTAGGCCATGTTACTGACTGATCCACATTCCTGGAATACAATCTCTCCTTCATATTAATAATAATGATTAAAATAGTTCTTTAAAATTTGTGCAATTATTTATACATACACAGTCACACAGATATATGCACATATATATGCGTGAATACATATAAATATAAATATATATACACACACATACATACACACATATGTGTGTATACACATACACATGTATATGTAGTTTTAGCTGATGATTACAATTTGCCTGTAAGGTAGGTGCTATTATTATCTTAATTTTACAGGTAAGAAAACTATGGACATTAAGGGAGTTGCCCATGATAATGTCTTTAATAAGTTTTGGAACCAGGACTTGAACCAAGATCATCTGATTCCAAGTCTCATGTTCATTCCATTATCGTTATTTATTCTCTGCTAGAATAGATAATCTGGCTTTTCTACTTATCTCCTTGAATCACATGAACTAAAAAAAATTCTCCTCTATTCTTAAAATTTAATATGTCCTACCCTCCATATACTGAGATAGCTTCTTTCCATCAAGAATTGGTTTTTTATTGGAGTTGGAATCTGAATATTTAACTATATATAAGATATAATTACTCAAAAAGATATAAATAAAAATTGTATATGAGGTCAGAAGAAGAAAAAAGAATTACAGAATGAGATGTGTAGGAGTGAAAATTAGAAAAAAATATTTTTTGAGGAAGTGATGTTTGAGTCAGATTATAAAAGATGTATAGAAATTAACATGTTGAGAGATAACCAATTCAGAACATAATTAAATTATTTTAGAACTTAAGCAAATAAGCGCCTCCTGTGTCCAGTACTTCCTTAGAAATAATCAGCATGCATGTATCTAGATGACATACATGTTGCTGGATAAATGAACAGGTGAATGTAATGAATTATCAAATGATATTTACCATGTCATGTAGTTTTGGGTGATAGAAATAGAAACACAAATAAATGAGACAGCACCTGTCAGCCAGTCAGATAACAAGCATTTATTAAACATTTACCAGGTTCTAGACATCGCTAAGGTCTAGGGATACAACAAAAGGCAAAAACATAAACCCTATTGTAATAAAGGAGACAACATGCAAATAATTTGGTTTATTCAATATAGAGATATAAATAGACAGATACAACAATAAATTGAAAGTTATATCACAGGGAAGTTACTAAGCAGTGAGTGAGTGAGTGTGTGTGTGTGTGAAATGGGGGGGGTACAGAAATCCCCCTGCAAAATATGGGATTCAAATTGAGGCTTGAAGGAAGCCAGAACATGTAGAAATTCTAGGAGAGGAGGGAAAACATGACCTATAAGAGGAAAAGATAGTACAAACACATAAAGAAGGGCAATGTGTCAGGAACAGCAAGCTTAGGGGAAGATATGTCTAGGAGAGTTGTGACCAAGGAAGGGTTTGGCTGGTTTAGTCACAGGAATGACAGAGGTTACCCAGTGTAAGGGCATGATGGTGGATATGGAAACAAATCCAAAAAGTGCAGCTAGCTAATGCAAGTTGATTGAGCTTGTGGGCTATCTTTAAAGGACAGCTTTTAGAGAAGTTTATTTGCATGGTACTCCAGCCCTCTAGTTAGAGGAATAGGGACAATTGAAGATACTGATGAGTTATGAGCAATAAAACTGAGGGATTTAATATAGTTTCCTTGACGATGAGTTTCTTGAGGGCAGCGTGATATTGGAATAGATAGGAAACTGTCCAGCATGTTAGAAAAATGATCAGGTGATTAAGATGCCAGGCAAGAAAACTTCATTTGCCAATTCACCTGTCCAAGAAAGTGTCACCCAGAAAGTACTACACCCAGAATCCAAAGTAGAATCGTATCCTATCTTGGTAAAATTAAAATAAAAAGCCCTTCAAAATTCACAAAACTTAATGGAAAAGAAATATAAATAATTATACTTCAAAATAATGTTTTTGCAAGTTTTACCTTTTATATTACTGAACTTATTGAAGCTTAAACTGTACTAAGACTTTTGGGACACTGTGCGAACATACATTTACCTATGCATATGCATTTTGTGTAGGCATATGTGTGTATGTGTGTCTGTGTGTGTGTAGATATACACATGCACAATACAGATGGAAGAATAACTATAGAAGGTAAAACTCGGTTTTCCCTTTGGTCACTGTCTAACTGTCTAACTCCTTCTCCTGGCTGGACATGTCATTTTGACTGCTACCTACCCATTTCTCCATTGAAATTTGCTTCCAATATCAAGAAGTCTAGTTATAACTCAATTCTCCAACATACTGTCTCATTCATAAGGGAATAAGTTGTCACAATCTGTGCGTGACAGAAGGAAGAATGGAAATGTAGTAGAAAGTGCTTTACAAAATTCTGGTAATAAACGTAACATTTGCTAATAATACTAATTATCATAGTCAAAGCTTTGTGTGTGCCTTTACTTAATGTGTTAGATGGAATTGATTTGTTGTATTGGGATTAAGTTCAGTATCTGCATACTTGCATTTCATCCAATCCAGTCTCTTGCATCTAGAAAGAGGCTAATAGATACTAATTAACAATGAAAATTTTGTTTGAGATAGTCTTGACCTTATATTTGTTTTGCCTTAATGTTTTCTGAAAATAAAAGTTAATGCCAAGTAGAATGAAAAATGTTATGTTCCTCTTAATGCACATTCTATTTAAAGCTGTAGGGAGCTTATTCTCAATAATCATTACCAAAATCAGCAATCTCTGGCTCATGGGGACAGGAAACAAAAAGTTGACAGACGTTGTTCAGTGCAGGAGAGAAAAAGGCTATTATATGCTTAGCCTTTCTAAAATGAGTGGCTGCCATTGAAATGGCATGCTATCTGTAAACTCTGATCCTTAGAAGAATGTAGAAATATTAAAACATTTTCAGTTTTCTCAGACAGGGAAAAAAATCTAGCACTATCTTAAAAAAACAGACTCACTGGACAAATAGTATCTTATTTAGCATATTAAGTTCAGAATCATAAACCTGGATCCAAATCCTTTCTCTGACCATTATGAGTAATGTTATGACAAGCAAGTCACTAAACTTTAAGACACAATTACTGCAGTTGTAAAGTGGGCATACTATCTGTGAGAGATTACGTAAAGTGTTTTTATACTTATACGAGACTATGTATGTAGTGTTTATAAATGTGAAAGCAAGAATTATGTCAGTTATTGTTTGTATTGAAAATTATACATTTGCTTTAGTTGATTGGTTACGACTATGTTATAGTGAGATTATATTATGCTTTTATAGGAGATTATTGATTGACTATGATAGTATGAGATTATATGATACTTTTCTTGTAGTAGTTATGCTATGACTGTTATAATGGAAATGTATCCTTCTTATACTATATCTGTTCTTTGTTCTCAAGTACTACAATAATATTTCCTTTACACATGTATATGTTATGTAATTTATATGTATACACATACATGCATATATACATAATACACATATATGTACACGAACATATAATTTATATGTACACACCTACATGCATGTGTATGTACATGTGTGTACATGCATGTACAGGGAAACTCTGGGTGGTATTTTTTTTTTTTAAAGCAATTGGGGTTAAGTAACTTGCTCAAGGTTACATGGCTAGTCATTATTTATGCGTGGGTGCTCATTTTCTGAGGCCGGATCTGATCTCGGGTCATCCAAACTCGGAGGCCGGCGCCACCTAGCTGCCCCTTTAGGGCAATTGGGGTTAAGTAACTTGCCCAAGGTTACACGGCTAAGTTTTTGTTTGTGTGGATTAAGTGTCGGAGGCCGGCTCCGAACTCAGGTCCTTCTGATTCCAGGGCCGGGCTCTAATCACTGCGCCACCTAGCCGCCCCTGGGTGGTATTTTTTATATCACCATGTCCAGAGTTTCATTTCTTTTTTTGTCCTTCAGTTTATGCTTGTTTTAGGACGTTGGGTATAGGAGCTATGTAATTTGTGGACTTTTTTTCTCCTTTAGTGGTGCATAACACAATATAACACACTAGTATGGGTACAGTTCATGTTTTTGAGAAGACTATTGTGGGTTAGTGTAAACTACTAATAAGTTTGAATTTAGAGAAATAATCCCCCCCCCAAAATAACCACCTTGTATAAAATGTTAGCCCCATTATTTTGTTTTACATATGTGACTTTGCTCAAGTCAGTTATATTTAGAGGCTTCAGATTTGTATCTGTAAAATAAGGGTATCTCCAAGGTCCCTTCTAGTTCTGAATATCACCTTATAAACTGAATTGAATTAATTTTCATCACTTCACATCAACTGTATTCTCCTTCACAAGTTACTCTGTAATCTAGCGTCCCAGTAATCTGTTTTTATTATACAGAAAAGAGCATTATATATAATTTCACTATAATTCTGTTCAACAAGCTTTTTTAAAGGGCCTGATACATCAACATTATCTATTGACAAACATATACACATATTTATATATACAATATATGCCCATATAAACCTATTCATGTGCATTCATACACATATGTATTTGGGGCAGCCAGTTTGTGCAATGGATAGAGTGCTGGCATTTACTGGTTGTGTTTCCCATGGCAAGTGACATGCCTATTTGCCTCAGTTTCATCATCTGTAAGATGAGCTAGAGAAGGAAATGGCAAACAACTTCAGTATCCTTGCCAAGAACACTCCAAAGGGGGTGACAGAGACAAAAAGATGGAAATAACCAATTGACTAAATCAGAATTACATGTGTCTGTCTATCTGTCATCTATTTCTCTTCTCTCTCTCTCTCTCCCCCCATTATGTATATCTATATAACTGTATCTATACCTATATTTATTTGTTTATTTTTTTCTCTGCGTCACCAGTCTTTGTTGTATTGAAGCTCCATTCTAAAATGATCCCCTCATTTATGGCATACAGTGAGGCAGGTCAACAAAGGTTATTTCTTACTGCCAGAATATAAGGTGCTCCCTTTTAACACTCAGTGATATAAACCAAGAAGACATACTATAAAGCCATGATAAATTTCAATGTGAGCATAAATAAAATATTGAGTCATATTATAAAGATTGAAAAAAGAAAAAAGGGGAACATGTAAAGAGAATCCTACTTCTGGTAGAATGTGAGCCAGAACATATGAATCAGGCATAAAACCAGAAAGCCAATAAGACAAGAAAATAAGAAAAAGTGAGGGACAAGGAGAAAGGGGGAAAATGAAATGTTAAGGGAGAATTACATAGAAAAGACACTTTATATACTTGTTATTCTGTATTGAGACAATCCAGTAAATAAGCATGTTTTAGGTAGCTCCTGTATGTTAGGCTCTGTGACTGTCCCATAGAAGGCACTAGCAGGTAGAGATATTAGGAAAGGGCTAGTATGAAAGATAGCACTTGATTCAAATCTTGAAGGAAATAATGAACTTTAAGAGGCAGATGTGAAAAAGGAATCAATTATAGGCAATAGGTACAACCATTGCAAAGGCACAGAGATGGGAGATGGAAAACAGACTTGATTATCTCTTTGAAGAATATTTGCAGGTTGCTACTTATCACAAATGCATCCCCAGCATTTAGTAGTGCTTAATCCAGAGTTCTTAATAAAGCTGTATCACTCATGCAGTTATATTTCTTCCTTCCCCTTTCCCACTATAGAAACTTCATCACCTGATTCATATGACCTAAGCTCTATAACTTCTAGTAGTTACTCTAGTCTTATAGAATGAAGACTGTGAAAAGTTGAGGCTTACGCATCATCACCTAACTGGTAGGTATGTGTCATAGTAGATCTTGAACCCAGATCTTCCTGACTGACTGTTCTTCTATCCAATGCACCATATTTCCTCTCATTTTATCATTAACCTGGAGAAAATGACTAGGAACACACACACACACACACACACACACACACACACACAAAGAGTATAAAATTCGGTATGTATTCTACACATATTACATGATAATTTGTGATTGTACATGGCTTTGTTGACCTCTCTTAGGATGCAGAGCTAAAGCATAAATGAGAACAAAGTGTGTAATTATTCACATGTGCCCTTACAGAGCAGTAAGGGGTTTCTGGAAAGGACTGATTTCAGGTAATCACTTAGGCCAGCCCTGCTCCAAAACCCCTTCCTTCCTCAGAGCTATTTATTCCATGTTGTTTTGTTAATATCTAGCTCAGTCAATATAGTTTCATCATGTTGAATTAAAATTGTGTGGCCTGTTAGCATCCTGACTCCGATTAATAGTAGGGTATCAAACTCTTATAGTATAATGGAATGATTATTAATCTTGAATCAGAAAAACTTAGTTTCATTGTTGGCTCTGATAAATGCCAGTTGTGTGACCCTGGAAAAAGTTTTAACAGTTTTAAAGGTTTCATAAATAAAATTATAAATTTAACTTTACTTAGATTCAGTCACTTCACCTGTAGAATGATAATACTGTACTAATATTTTAACTATTTTTTCATGAGGTTATTTTGAATAAATCACTGGATAAAACTTAAAACAGTATAGTCAGTTATTCTTATTTTCAATTATTTACACCTTCAAAAATTTCTTTATTAAATTCTCCCTTTCTATGAAGTCTTCCCTACTCTGAAAATTTCTCTCTCTCTACATTTTCTTTTTTTTATTACCCATGTTTATTAGAATAATGTTTTATTTCCAAAATCTTTTATTTATTTATTCTTGCTTTTTTTTTGAGGGAGAAGGCAGGGCAATTGGGGTTAAGTGACTTGCCCAAGGTCACATGCCTAGTAAATGTTTTAAGTGTCTGAAGCTCGATTTGAACTCACGTACTCCTGACTCCAGGGCTGGTGCTCTATTCACTATGCCACCTAGCCACCCCTCCACATTTTCTTAATGCTTAGTTTGAACCACTCCTTTGTGTTTATATTATGATATATGCAATTGCCCTAGTTTGTGGGGATTTTTTTGTTTTGTTTTTTGTTTTTTTGTTTTAGGTTATAAGCTCTTTGAGAGCAGAAATTGTTTTGTTTTTCCTCTCTGATGTCCCACAACACTACAAGCACAGGCTTTTAGAGATAGTACACAATTAATAAAATTTTCTTTAACTGACTTGAATCCTTTCAGGATACTGAAATTCATATCTTTCCTCTCTTCTTACCTTGTTTCCTTTGAACTAGACACTTAACATCCCCGTTCTTTGTTTTCCTCACGTATAAAATAATACTAGAGCTTTGAGGTTCCTTTCAGCTCTACTTATGTGTTCCCATGATCATTTCAACTGTGTTCGCTATCTAAGAGCAGAAAACAGAACATACAATTTACTGAGAGTGAACTTACCCCTCCAGCTTATATTGCAAAGTAAATATCAGATACCTTTCCATTGGCATTGTGTACCTCCAACAAATACATATATTATAAATGAATGTTACAGAACCTACATTTAATTTTCTATTTCCTGAAGAGCAATTTCTAGCAAAATAATGGAAGGCTTATGGGAAGAGAGATTCTGGATTATTTTGTAGAAAAAGACCATTCAATGGAACCTGATCATCCATTTCTATTGAATGGCAATGCTTATCATTTATCATAATGGGCTATATGTCCTTTATACAAAGATAAGACCTTCTTTGCATTTATGAATTTTTCCTTTTACTCCTAGTTTCAAACTGTTTTCTCATCTTGCTCCCACCATTCACTATTTTGAAATTGTTACTATGCCATTCCAATTTCCAAGAAAAAGAACTGTGTCAAATACAAATCATCTATTGGTTATTTTGAATGGTAATAGAAGGATTTACACAAACAGTCTTAGACTTTGGCAAGGGGAATGTAACCCTATGGAGCACTAAATGTCACTTCTAACAAGTAAAGACAAGATTTCTTATGTAAATGAGATATTTCAGTTCCCATGAGTTAAATTCTAAAACATCTAGTTTCATAAAATTTAGTTTCTAATGTTTTCATAGATGCTCTTTTACTGCTCAGGCAGAGATTTTCTAAATTTTTAAGCTACACCTGAATCTTTGTATTTTTTTACATACTGACTCTTCCATTGCATTATTTAATTTTATTTAAAAATATGTATCACAAATTTTAGCTTTTACATTCCCTTCCCTAAGGCAAGCATTAAAATTTGCCAGCTAAGACTCCTTTTTCCCCTTCATATTAAACTCTGATGAATATTTCTAATATTTATATTATATACTGAACTGATAGGGTTTATTATGTAAAGACAAGAGAAATTATTATTATAAATGAATTTTATAATGGAAACAGTTGCTATTACAGGAAAATATACGCTTTTCAAAAATATTAATTTGATAGAAATAGATTTTCAGCACATATCATTGAATGGTACAGAAGCTACTAGACCAAGAGATAGGGAAACCTGTATTCTAGACTGTGGTAGCCCCTTAAGCTCCTTATGTATAGCTCAGTGGCCCCCACTTCTATTTGAGTTTGAAATAACTGATCCAGATTGTCGCTAAGGTCCAGATGGAAAAAAAAAGTTGTTTATTTTCACTACAGTGTAAAATATATACATGAATAAATTAATCTATCCTGAATTTTCTCTCTGTTCTCTCTCTTTCTTCCTCCCTCTCCTCAACCCAGTCAATCTCCCAATCATTAGTTCTATATGCTCATCTAGAAAATCATAACATTTAAAGATGGAAGTGACCTTGTAGATTATCTAACCCAGGGGTGGGGAACCTGAGGCCTTGAGGCCACATGTAGCCTTCTGGATCCTTGGGTGTGGCCTTTTGACTGGGAACAAGTTTTATAGAACAAATACTTTTTATTAAGGGGATTTGTTCTGCAAAGTTTGGATTCAGTCAGAGGGTGACACTTGAGGACCTCTAGGGCCACATATTACCTTGAGGCCACAGTTTCCCCAGCCCTGACTTAACCTAATACTCTAAGAAATGAGGAAAGTAAAACCAGAAGACATTAGTAAATTGCCCAAGGTCACAAATAATCAGTGATGTCTTAAATTTTGACTTGGAAGGGAACTTAATAGAAACCAATACAAGTAATATTTGGGAAATTTGCCCAAAGTGGAAGTGAGCAGGAAACAAAAACAGAGAGCCTGGAAATGGGCTTCAATATTTACCAGGTCTGCCAACATTGCTGTTTGGCAGAAATTCTGATGTCAGTCTCTTAGGGTATTGAGTCAGAAGGCTGGGTGAACAGTAGAGTATAATCACTGAATGCTAGAACAGTGATTATTTAGTCAAACTTCCTTATGTTTTAGCTGAGGAAGGTAAGGTTCATAGAGATGAACCAAGTCATCTCAACTAGTCATTTCCATCGATTGACCCTGTCTTATTTGGTTTGTCATGCTCTTGTCCATTTAAGTAACTATACATTACCAGAGACCTGCAGTAGCTTTAGTCACTGTAATTTTCTGATAAAGTTCCTGTTAGAAATTTCACTCATTTTCCATGTAATGAAAGCATTCATTATGCTTCCAGGTCTGCATTTAGAGAAACTCAATCATGGAGATTTTTCAGGGCTCACCTGCTCTACTATAAATAGCACTTGTTAAAGAACAACATTTGTTGTGCCTTTGGCAGTGCATAAAATGGGAAGCCTCACCTGAAAAGCAAGAGGCTGGCAATTCAGAAAAGATCCTAAAGGATAGAAAGACTATTCTTTAAAAAAAGTGAACATAAGTCCTGAATTTAGTCCCTTTCCCAGCTCCTTTAAAATTTTGTCCCATATCCCACAATTACTTTGCCAGTTTTTATGATGTACTTTCAAATTCCCAATTTATCATTCCGTTGAACTTGTCAAACAATAATTTATTTTTGATAAGATGAATTTCTAAGAATTCATGTAGTTACTGCTTTTAACTAGAAGGAAATTTCATTCCCTAAGGACCTAGTTTCAAGTCAGGATGGAGAAATAAAAGGTTAACATTATAGAAAGGAAATAATAAGGATCCGAATTCATGAAAAAGTAGATTGGGGTTCATTTCTAACCATGTATAAGTCATTGGAGAGATAACATGGAGAAGGGTTTATTTTGTATTTCTGGCAGACTTGGTTATATTTAATCTTTTATTCTGTATCTTCTAAGCTGAATATTCCCCCCTTGAAAACCAGTGATCAGGGTTCAAATGCTCATATTAATAGAAAAGAGCCTTCTAAATGCTTTAAGAATTTCCCTGTGAGTCTTGCCCTAGAGAAGGTACAAAGGAAAGGAGATGGCTGGTATTCTATTGTATTCTATTCAGAATTTTATAAATATACTGCTCATAATGGAATTAACCTTATTTCATATGAATTATTCAACTAGAGAAGGTGTTCATACATTCAAAAAGTAATAATAAAAGTCCAGATCCATAGCTAGACAAATAGGAGCTTAAATATTGTATTGTCTAGTGACTGAACCTCTCTGGGTGTCCTACTTTCTCATCTATAAAAGCTTAGTATTTAAAGATGGGAGTGACCTTGGAGATAATTTAACCTAATAGTCTAGTTAAGAAATGAGGAAAGGGGGGCAGGTAGGTGGCACAGTAAGTAAGAGCACCGGCCCCGGAGTTGGGAGGACCCGGGATCGGTTCTGGACTCAGAAAATGAGCACCCACACATAAATAATGACTGGCCGTGTGACTTTGATCAAGTTACTTAACCCCAATTGCTTTAAAAAATAATATAGAAATAAAATTTAAAAATTAAAAAAAAAAGAAATAAGGAAAGTAAAATCAGAGGGGTCAGTTACTTGACCAGGGTCACAAAGGTGCTGAGGGATGTCTTAGATTTAGAGCTGGAAAGGATCTTAGATAATTGGTCATATCATCATATTGAAATGCCCTATTCCTACATTACAGATGATGAAAATGAGACGCAAAAAGACGAAGTGACTTGTTTATTATTAATAACTAACTAGTGTCTGAACCCAGGTTCTCTTCACTCGAAGTACTGTATGTTCTGTATTATGTCACAGTGCCTCTGGAAACTAAGAAATAGAGAGATTAAATGACTTACCCAGTTATAAGAGTAGTGAGTGTATATTTGAAGGGAAGTCCACTGCTTCCAAATAGCTAGAATTTTTAGAGTGTATTAAGGTTTAAGAAGCACTTCACAAATATTTTAGCCTCACCACTACTGTGAGAGGTACTGTTTTTTTTTTTTCCCTTCCATTTTAAAGATCAGGAAACTGACTCAGAAGGAGGCTAAGCGACTGGCACAGGGTCACAGAGCTAGTAAAGGTTTGAGGTTGTATTTGAATTTATAATTTTCTGCCTCTTGGTTCAGTACTCTGTCCCTGGCTCTACCTAGCTACCTCAATTTACCACTTGTTTAAGTCTTTTTTTATAAGCCTTGTCTGCTATTTTACCTAAAGAAATGGTCTGAAATAATCACAAAATATCAAGAGTAGAAAGGGCTCTAGAGTTTACCTAATCCAATGTGTACCTGAAGAAGAATCCTCCCTGCAACAATTTAGAAAAGTCATATAGACTATTCATGAAGACATTAGTGCTTGTGAACCTACTCCCCTTTAAAGAAATTCTTTTTAGAGAGTACTAATTGGTAGGAAAAGTAGAGGAAATGTTCTCTTTAATACTTATTGCTATGAAAGATATCAGTGTTTCAGTCTAAAAAGAATTCCTCTTATGACTGTGGGCAAATCATTTAACCACAGTTTGACTCAGGTTCATCAGCTGTAAAATTAGGAAAATAATTGTACTTACTTTACAGGGTTGTAGTGAGGATCAAATAAGATGATTTTTGTAAAGTGCTCAATATAGTGCCTGATCCATAATAGGAACTATGTAAATGCTAGTTGTTATTATTATGGTTAGCCTGATGTTCTAAAAGAGAATCCTAGGGATCAGCTAGTCCCAACTCCAGCCCAATACAGGAACTCTCTGTGTGACATCTTTAACACTGGTAATTCAACCTCTATTTAAACAACTGCTTTTACAAATGTGTAATATGAGTTCATTAAAGGTCAACTTTCTCCCTCAGTGTCAAAGTGAAGCAAAGGTGGAACTTGATTTCAAGTCTCTCATGTCTAAGTTTAGCCCTTTTTCATGGTGTTGTATCTTTCAGATGCTTGATATAGCTAAATTTACAAACAGCAGAAAAAATATTCAGTATAAAAATTCCATTTTTCTGGAGGTATAGTTTTTGGAATAAATTATTTGTTACATTAGAGAGGG
Organism: Gymnobelideus leadbeateri; assembly: GCA_011680675.1. Classification (NCBI taxonomy): domain Eukaryota; kingdom Metazoa; phylum Chordata; class Mammalia; order Diprotodontia; family Petauridae; genus Gymnobelideus; species Gymnobelideus leadbeateri. Next base: position 87,874 of record WOXC01000299.1, read on the forward strand.
ATTCAGGTTTGTTTTAAAGGGTTCCACCTATTGCTTTAAAATGATACTTCATTCTAAAGCAAGATGGTGAATACAGTTTAATACTCTGCCCAAAAATTCTTTATTTCCTTCCAAAAATAATGTATATCTGCCACAAGCTCTAAAAACAAATATTGTATTTTTTCAGTTTCTTCTGAGCTGCTGAAATTACTTCATAAACAGATCTCAATGCCCAGTCTCATTTTATAAACATGCTTCCTATTCCAAATCTACCTAGTGAGTGAAAAGCCTAGCAGGGAACAGAACTGCAGGCCATGGTATTCTCCTCAGAATCTCTTCCCCATGCCTTTAGACTTCAGTTATTTCATATGCAAACACTGTCCATTCTTGGAATAACTAAATTTTTCCTATTTCAAATGTGGGGAGGTTTCCCTTCATGAAGATTTCTTTCTTTCCCCACCAGGAGGAAATATGTCTTTCAGCTTTGGATGGGAGGAAGCTCAATAATCCATGCATCCTGATGTGAATTCAGTGACCACTGAGTGCCATAGGGCGGAAAGCTTTTTTTTTTTTGTTTTGTTTTGTTCTGTTTTCCTTTTATTCTGATAGTTTTATAGACTGTGAAGGTTTTCCACAAAACCTTCCTAGCTTTTTTCTGGGTTGACTCAAGTAGAAAAAGGAAAAAAAATAACCAATTATTTTATAATGATATGGCATTTACCAAGTGAACAACCAACTTTCTATGGAAATTGCCTTGACATTCACCAGTAGGCCAAAAGCCATAAAGGCACGGAAATCACCCTTGCTGTTATACACTCTGTAATTAGCCTTAACATAATTACAATGTAATGTGCAAGAAAATTTAATTCAAAATTTCATTGGTATATCGAGCCTCCTACTTTGGTGGGAGGCTTCTAAAGTATGATTGATTTAGAGTCTTGTTTAAGAAAAAGCAAGCTTTTTACCCTAAATATTAGACCTGGTTTTACCCACAAGGAATAAGTAAATTGGTGATTTTTTAAGCAAGCATTAATTCTTTGGAGTCTACAGGGTGTCATCAGATGTACTGATATCAACATAAAATAGATAGTGCTCAGGTTCTCTTGAAACCATATTCTCTCTAGTGCCTGAATGAGTTCAGCTTAGTGCCTATTAGGCTACATTATATCACTCAGTTTATTATGGCTATACTGACAAATAGTGCCCCAGTGGTTTCATGAAAAGGAAGGAGCCTATTATCTTACCACTTAGGACCCCTCTTGACTGTTTTATTTTATTTTTTAATTTATTTATTTATTTTTAGTTTTCAACATTCATTTCGACAAGATTTTGAGTTACAAAGTTTTCTCCCCATTTTTCCCCTGCCCCTCAAAACAAAAGAGCTAGCCTACTAAATACTCCTTCCCCAATCTGTTCTCTCTTATATCATTCCTCATCCCCTCCCCCAACCTTCTATTAAGGCTAGATGGATTTCTATGCCCCAGTGCCTGTATATACATTTGTTTTAAAAACTTTGATTTCCAGATTTTTTTCCCTTCTTCCCTCCTCACCCACCACCACTGTGAAGATAAGCAATTCAATATATGTTGTAGATGTGTAGTTATGGAAAACATTTCCATAGTAGGTATATTGTGTAGACTGACTATATTTCCTTCCATCCTTTCCCACCCCTCACTTATTCTGTTTTCTCCTTTGACCGTTTCACTTTTCAAAAGTGTTGGCTTCAAACAACCCTCTCCCCCAATCTTCCCTCCCTTCTATCACCCCCCTCTTATACCCTTCCCCCCTATTTTCCTGTAGGGCAAAATACCCAATTGAGCATGTATGTTATTCCCTCCTTAAGCCAAATTCAATGAGAATAAGGTTGTCCCATTCCCTTTCACCTTCCTGCTCTTCCCCTCCATTGTAACTGTTTTCTTTTGTCTCTTTTATATGATATAATTTACCCTAATTTATCTCTCACTTTCTCCTTCTCCCAATATATTTTTCTTTCACCTCTTAATTTTATTTTTTAGTTTTCATCCTTTCATATTCAACTTTTCCTTTACCCTCTGTCTATGTATACATATTCATATATATGCACACACTCACAAATATATTTATACACATCTAAATCCTCCTATAAATACATGTATATATATATATATATAGATATAGATATAGATATAGATATAGATATGATATAGATATATTCCCATCAACGGTCCTCATACTGAGAAAAGTCTTATAAGTTACAATTATACTTTTCCATGTAGGAATATTTATAAATAGTTCAACTTTAATAAGTTTCTTATGATTTCTTTTCCCTGTTTACCCTCTCATGCTTCTCTTACTTCTTGTACTCAAAAGTCAAATTTTCTATTCAGCTCTGTATTTTTTTTTCATCAAGAATTCTTGAAAATCTTCTGTTTCATTGAATGACCATATTTTCCCCTGAAGGATTATACTCAATTTTGCTGGGTAGGTGATTCTTGGTTTTAATCCTAGCACCTTTGACCTCCAGAATATCATATTCCAAGCCCTTTGATCACTTAATGTAGAAGATACTGGGTCTTGGGGCGGCTAGGTGGCACAGTGAGTAGAGAGTCGGCCCTGGAGTCAGAAGGACCTGAGTTTGGATCCAGCCTCAGATACTTAACGCACACAAACAAAAACCTAGCCGTGTAACCTTGGGCAAGTTACTTAACCCCAATTGCCCTCCAAAAGGCAAAAAAAAGAAGATACTGGGTCTTATATTATCCTGCTTGTTTTTTTCACTATTCTCAAATTCTTTCAACTTGACTGCTTGCAGTATCTTCTCCTTGATCTGGGAACTCTGGAATTTGCCTATAATATTCCTAGGAGTTTTCTTTTTGGGATCTTTTCAAGAGGCAATTAGTGAATTCTTTCCATTTCTATTTTGCTCTCTGAATCTAGAATATCAGTGCAGTTTTGCTTGATGATTTCTTAAAAGATTTTGTCTAGGCTTTTTTTTTTTTTTGATCATGGCTTTCAGGTAGTTCAACAGTTTTTAAATTCTCTCTCCTGGATCTATTTTCATGGTCATTGGTTTTTTCCAATGAGATATTTAACATTGCCTTCTGTTCTTTCATTTGTTTAGATCTGTTTTATAGTATTTGGGTTTCTCATAATGTCATTAGTTTCCATTTGCTCAAATCTAATTTTGAAGGAATTATTCTCTTAAGTGAGTTTTTGAAATTCCTTTTCCATTTGGCAAATTCAGCTTTTTAAGGCATTCTTCTCCTCATTGGCTTTTTGGGCATCTTTTGCCATTTGATTTAGTCTATTTTTAAGGTGTTATTTTTTTTCAGTCAGGCTGTTGACTTGCTTTTTTTTTTATTTTCTTAATCATCCTTCTTTCCCTTCCCAGTTTTTCCTCCACTTCTCTTAATTGGTTTTCAAAATCCTTTTTGATCTCCTCCATGGCCTGTAACCAATTCATATTTTTCTTGGGAGCTTTTGATGCAGGAGTTCTGACTTTGTTCTCTTCCTCCCATTCCATGCTTTGATCCTTTTTGTCCCCGAAAAAGGAATCTATGGTAGGATTGTATTTCCTCTGCTTGCTCATGTTGCCAGTCAATTACTTGACTTTTGAACTCTTTGTTGTGGTAGAACTTTGCTTTCAGAATGGAGAGAGTTTTGTCCCAAATCACTCTGGTTTTCACAGCTGCCAGAGCAATTATGAAGGCACACTCTCTGCTGCCCCAACAGGCTCTGGCACCTGGCCACATACCCTAGCACCTCCACCATGATCCAGATCCAAGCAGGTCAAAGGAATATTGATTACCCTCTGAAGGAACACTTGGTCCCCCTGCAATCCTGAGCAGCCATGCTCAGGTGGCTACATTGTCACCATGCCTCTGCTGCTTCTTGCCCCTGGGTAGAGGCCATACCGTGTTCTTTTGTCTATGCCTGTTCCAACAGTGTTCCACACTGACCTTTTACTTTGTCTTTGGCATTGATGGGTTGAGAAGTCTGGAAACTGCCTCAGCTGCTGGTGCTTCACTCTCCTGAAGACAGCTCTGGCTGCTGCTGGTTGGGGTTACCCTGGGGCCAAAACAGCTCACATGGGGCTCAGCTTGGCTCCTAGCTTGGTGCAATAGTTCCTTCTTGATGGCCTTCCTGGCTGCCTTCCACAGGAGATTTATTTCTCGCTGTCACTTTGTGGGTTCTTTAGCTCTAAAATTGATTTAGTCATTTTACATGTATTGGAGGAAGTGAAAGCCAGAGCTGTAGGGAAGTCTTATTTCTACCCACTCTAAGTGTCTTAGCTCTGTTGTATTGATGAGGTTAAAGACTTATTCAAAGGTACATGAAGTCAAACCAAGAAAGGAACTCAGGTGCAATGAATAATTTCCTAATATCAAAATATGATGGGCATATTTTATGTCTCCTAATTCAGTCTAAAAGCAAGTGTGAACTCATTCTTTCTGCCAGAATGGCACTTTGGGCAGCAAAATATGATGCAGGTATCAAAATCAATTAATTCAGTCTTCTTTCTACATGACCAATATAAATTCAAGTCAACAAGCATTTATTAAATGCCTGTTATGTTCCAGGCTGTGCCTGAAGTGCTGGAGATACAGAGAAAGACAAAATTCAGAAGCACAAACAATCCCTGCTCTAAAGGATTTCACCATCTAATGAGGGAGATACCATACAAACAACAAGGTTAGAAACAAGATGTAGGGTAAAATTAATCATTTAGATCATCTCAGAGTATTAACTTAAAAGAGGACTGAGAAGGGTTTCTTTCAGAAGGTGGGACATTGGTTGAGACTAGAAGGAAGCCAAGCAGATGGAGATGTGGAGAGAGTGGGTGTGTTGGACAGGACATCCAGAAAAAATGCCTGGTCAGGAGAGAGAGTGTCTCGTTAAAGCAACATTGAGGAGGGCAATGCCATTGGACTACAGAGGCGTGTGTGTGTGTGTGTGTGTGTGTGTGTGTGTGTGTGTGTGTGTGTGTGTTGGGGAGGGCTTGGGAGTGGAGGGGGAGAAATAAGGTGTAATTCAGCTGATATTTGTTATTTGTCATATGTGTGATCTATTCAAAAAAACCAATTTTATTTTAATTTGATTATAAGATGTTGAATTTTAGGTGAATTTGAGTGACAACACAAGATTTTAGAGTAAAATATAGATAGAGCTTTCTTCTTAGGTAGCATAGCCACATGAGAAAATGGGGTTTGTATTAACTTTTTCTATTATGGGCATAGCTTTTCAAGAGTATGTTTAAAAGCAGCTTTTTAAATTATTTTTATTTTTGTTAGTAGAAACTCTTGTTCATAAGAGAGAGGAATTAGAGCAAATGTTCATCTGAATCCCTTTAATCACTAAGAAGACGTTTTCCCCCAAAATTCCAAGTGTCAAGCAATTGCCACATAAGTAATTAGCATTGTTTCCAGAATTCCTTAGCTATCACTTTCCTTGCTGGTATGTGTATATTCAATCTCAGGATATAAGCTTCTTAAGCAGAAGGGATTTCTCTTCTTTTATCTCAACAAAATCCCCCCCAAACTTTATGCCTCAATAGAAAGAATAGTTTGCTTATATATAATGATCAGAAATTCTAGTTCATTCATAGTAATGAATATCTATCATCTTCCCCTAAGAAATGCTTACTTTTCTTTATATTTAAATGAGCTCTTGCATTAGAAGTATATCCTGTCTTATGACAGATTCTAAAACTCAACCACCTTTTGTTAAGGTTCACTGAGTAATCAATGCCAAGGTTTTTAAGTCATTTCTTGTTTAATTGGAATTTGTAAACTTACTATAGCCTAAAATGTAGGACCAAGTTTTTTGATTATATGTAAAGCTGGCAGTGACCATTTTCAATTCAGATCAGACAGGGAATCAGGGCTGGGAGAAATAGTAGAAAGCTACATAGGATATATGCCAAGGATAATTTGAACTATAGAACATTCAGGGAGAAAGTTTGCTGCCTTTTTGTCTTTCTTCATCTGTGTGACATTTACTTAGGATCCATATTTCTACTAATCGTTCCTACTGCTGAAAATTTAGTGAAGTCAAAACTCAGAGAGGATTTTAGGGGAACAAAATTGTTCTCAGAGTATCTGAGAGTCTAAATCATTTGCCTTTCTGTTTTAAAGAAATAAATAAAAGTAGCTTCCACATGGATTTTCTAGAAATAGATTTTATGCTAATTTTCAGAAATTGCTTATTATCCTGGAGTTTTCAGCTGTAGTTAAGATATAATTCTGCTATGAAATGGCTTGGTTCTGATTCTGATCTTCTGATGTGTGCGCATGTATGTATGTATACTCACATATATATATATATATATATATATATATATATATATATATATATATATATATATATATATATATATACACACACACACAGACACATGTGTGTGTTAGTTAAAAACAGCTATAGCTATTACAAACTACTCTACTATGTAATAATATTTTTCTGGGTCCAACTTAGTCTTTGTTGACGATTAATAGCAATATAATACTGTGTATTGTTCAAAATACATTATATTTTTTTCTTTGACAATGTAGTATCTTGGTTGTGTTTTATCACTATAACTAATTACATTTTTATATTTATTCATACATTTAAATTTCATTACAAACAGTCCAACTTATTCTTAATAACCAAAGTATATGCATCTCTTATTAATTCAGACATTGTTCTGCTATTAATGAAAAACAGTTTAGAGGGAATTTCAATCCTTTTTTTCCCCTTAAGCATAAAATAAACCTTTATTACTATTTATTACAGTAGGGTAGAGATTTGAGATAGAAAGACACAAACGAAATCATTTCTGCCCTCCAGAAGCTCATATTCTATCAAGAGATACAACATGGGCATATAGAAACCTGTTCTTACAGATACACACCTTCTCTGCAATTTGGAATGTTTGAGATCCTCCTATAACACTGAGAGGTTAACTTCCCTATCCAGGGTAATAAAGGAAGTATTTCCAATAGGTGAGACTTAAACGTAGGTGGTCCTGGTTCCAGGGCCAGTTCTTCATCCATAATACAATATTGCCTCTCACTTATTTTTAAGTATATACATTTATAAATATTGACAAGTTATCTCTTTTGGACTACATCTAGCATTTCATCAGAATAAGGAACTCAAACAGACATTATGTACTTAGTATGTACCAAGCGTTGTTTTAGACATTGGAAATTGTTTCACAGATAACACACTGCAGGCACTGGAGTTTTTGGACTCCAGCCTCTAACAGGTTCACTCTTTATATGGTCAGACAGGAAGGACAGGGAGAGAGAGCTTCGAAGAGGTTAATAATCTTACTTTATTCTATTGTAGTCTTCTCAAAAGGGTTGCTGATAATAGAAGCACCAGTGCCTACAGCATTACCTAATCACAGGGGCCATCAAGAAGGTGGGAGGGTACTCACCCCTACATCTCAATGGGCACAGCATTCCAGCTTGTGCATTCCCCTAAAGCCCCTCAAGCCTCAATGGTGATCATTTGAGGCTGATACATGCATTCCTCTATGCATTACCAAAATCCCAAATGGGTTGCCCTATTCAGTTCCCCACTCAAAGACCAATGCCCACTTGCTTTATAGGGCAACAGACAAAGAAGGCATCTTGCCAGCATTAACCATGAGTTGACAGGTTAACTTTAGCAATATAATCATTCTGCATAAGCATAGTAAATACCACATTGTGTCACCCCATTTCTCATTCTCAGTAGGACTGTCTATCACTATTATTCTAGGAATTAATGTCTAGGATCCTAAGGGCTACTCTGGAAGTTATTATCTAACACCTGGAAGCTAGACATTGTCATGGCAATGGATCCTGAGAAACTGAACTTTAAAAGGAAAACAAAATCCTCCTTACTTGCAGAAATACAAAAGGAAAATTTTAAAAATAGTTATAAAATGAATAAACAATCTACAACTTCTCAGTCCTAGAATAATTTCAGAATCCATCTAATGTGAATGTACCACAACTGGCAAATTATTTAACAGGGGTGGGGAATCTGTGACCTTGAAGCCACATGTGCCTTCTAGGTCCTCAAGTGTTGCCCTTTAAATAAATCCAAACTTTGTAGAACAAATCCCCTTAATAAATGAATTTGTTCTGTAAAACCTGGACTCAGTCAAAAGTCATACCCAATAGCCTAGAAAGCTTCCAGGTTGCAGATTCCTTACTCCTAATGTAGAGCCTTTCCATTAGTGAACAAAATTGCAGTGTTTACTGTCTCTTCACATTCAGAGATCTACCACAACTGCCTTAGCTTTTGCATAAATATTTATCAGTAAATGAGGTAGAGTTGGTATTGTTAATGAGGTAAAGGTAGGTAGGACTGATACAAGTCAGTCAACTGATCAGTATTTATTAAGTACTTATTCAGTGCCAATGCCTGTGTATTTTATGGCCTGGAAACTGTTCAGCAAAGAAATCATTCCAGATTTTACTGTTTAACTCTGTGGAAACCTTATACTGATCTCCATCGATTCCCTCACTGTGGAAGATCCCATTTGTTTATTTCTATTCTTGAGGTATTAGGTCACAGAGTGGATAGAGAATAGGACTTGGATTCAGAAATACATGGATTCAAATTGTTCCTGAAATAATTACTAGCTGTGTCACTGAGGCAAATCACCTACCTAGTCATAGAGTTAGTTTTCCCTTCTGACAAACGGGTATAAAGTAGCATCTACCTTTCATGGTTTTAAATGAGAAACAAATGAGATAATATACGTAAAGCATTTTGCAACCTTAATACACCATGGAATGTCAGTTGTTATTAGTTATTTTATTATTGATTTCTTTTTTAAATATGTATTTATTTTTAGTTTTCAACATTCATTTGCACAAAATTTTGAGTTAAATTTTTTCTCCCCATCTTTCCACTACACCCCAATACAAGATAGCAAGCCTACTGAATACCTCTTTCCCCAATATGTTCTCTCTTATATCTGCCCCCATCATGCCCCTAAATTTCTAGTAGGCCAAGATGGATTTCTATACCCCAGTGCCTGTATATCTTGTTTCCCAGTTGCTTGTAAAAGCAATTATTTTTAATCGTTTGCTTTTAAAACTTTGAATTCCAGATTTTTTTCCCCTTCTTCCCTCCTCACCCACCCCCACTGGGAAGATAAGCAATTCAATATAGGTTGTACATGTGTAGTTACCCAAATCATTTCCATAATTGTTATATTGTGAAAGACTAGCTATATTTCCCTCCATCCTATCCTGCCCCCCACTTATACTATTTTCTCCTTTGACCCTATCCCGTTTCAAAAATGTTGGCTTCTAACTACCCTCTCCCCCAATCTGCCCTCCCTTCTATCATCCCTCCTTTTATCCTCTACACCCTTATTTTTCTTATAGGGTAAGATACCCAATTGAGTGTGTATGTTATTCCCTCCTTAAGCCAAATTCAATGGGAATGAGGTTGCTCCATTCCCTTTCATCTTCCTGTTCTTCCCCATCCATTGTAACTGTTTTCTCTTACTTCTTTTTTCTGAGATAATTTACCCTAATCTATCTTTCCCTTTCTCCTCCCAATATATTCCTCTCTCACCTCTTAATTTTATTTTGTGGATATCATCCCTTTATATTCAACTAGTCCTGTGCCCTCTATGTATACATAAACATACATATGCATAACCTCACATATATATATATATATATATATATATATATATATATATTTTTACAGACTTAGACCCTCATATATATAAATATATATGTATGTATGTAGGTATGTATGTATACATTCCCTTCAACTATCCTCATATTGAGAAAAGTCTTATGAGTTACAATTATTATTTTTCCATGTAGGAATGTAAATAGTTCAACTTTAATAAGTTTCTTATGATTTATTTTCCCTGTTTACCTTCTCATGCTTCTCTTGCTTCTTGTCTCTGAATGTTAAATTTTCTGTTCAGCTATTTTTTTCATCAAGAATGCTTGAAAATCCTCTATTTCATTGAATGACCATATTTCCCCTCCATATCATTATACTCAGTTTTGCTGGGAAGGAAATTCTTGGTTTTAGTCCTAGCTCCTTTGACCTCCAGAATATCACATTCCAAGCCCTTTTATCCCTTAATGTAGAAGATACTAGGTCTTGTGTTATCCTGATTGTGTTTCCACATTACTCAAATTGTTTCCTCCTGACTGCTTGCCGTATTTTCTTCTTGACCTGGGAACTCTGGAGTTTGTCTATAATATTCCTAGGAGTTTACTTCTGGGGACATTTTTCAAGAGGCAATTGGTGAATTCTTTACATTTCTATTTTGCCCTCTGGTTTTAGAAGATCAGGACAATTTTTCTTGATAATTACTTGAAATATGGTGTCTAGAATATTTTTTGATCATGGCTTTCAGGTAGTCTAATAATTTTTAAATTATCTCTCCTGGATCTTCTTTCCAGGTCAGTGTTTTCTTCCAATGAGACACATTTATTTTCTCATTTGTGTGGTTCTGTTTTGTCTACCTTGGTTTCTCATAAAGTCATTAGCTTCAAATTGCTCCAATCTAATTTTGAAGGATTTATCCTCTTCAATGAGCTTTTGAAATTCCTTTTCCATCTAGCATATTGGCTTTTTAAGGCATTCTTCTCTTCACTGGTTTTTTGGGCCTCTTTTGCCATTTGAGTTAGTCTATTTTTTAAGGTGTTATGTTCTTCAGCATATTTTTGGGTCTCCTTTAGCAGGCTTTTGATTTGCTTTTCATGATTTTCTTGCATCGTTCTCATTTCTCTTCCCAGTTTTTCCTCTACTTCTCTTACTTGCCTTTCAAAATTCTTCTTGAGCTCCTCCTATAAACAGTTCATATGATGCAGGAGTTCTAACTTTGCTCAATTCCTGCTGCTTCATGCCTTTATAATTTTTGTCCCCCTAAAAGGATTCTATGGTCTGTTTGTGCTTCCTCTACTTGCCCTTATTGCCAGCCTGATATTTAAGCTATTTGCCATGACAGAACTCTGATTCCAGAATGTGGAAAGCTTTGTCCCAAATTGCTGGGTTTTTCGCAGCTGCCAGAACTATTAAGTGGGCACCCTCTCTACAAGCTCTGGCTCACTGGCCACACGCCCCAGGACTACCACCCAAGACCGATATCCAGATCCAAGCTTTTTAAAGCAAAAGCAATTATCCTCTGAACAGTTGTTTGGTCTCCCTATGATCTGCAAGCCAGGAGCTGCTGAGGTAACCACACTGTGGTGGCTGTGTAGCCGCAGTGCCTCCACCACTTCTCACCCTGGGGACAGGGGCCAGACCATGTCTTTTGTCCTTTCCCCTACCCACCCTGTTTCAACTGAGTTCCACAGTGACCTTTAGCTTTGTCTTCAGTGTTTATGTTTTGAGAATCTGGAAACCACCATAGCTGCTGGTGCTTCACTCTCCTGAAGACTGCTCTGGCTGCCTCTGGTCAGGGCTGCCGTGGAACAAGAACCTCAAGCTTCACACATGGCTGCACTTGGCTCCCAGTCTGCTGTGATAGACCTTTCTGGTCGACCTACTGGGCTGTCTTCTGTGGGAGATTTGTTTCTCTCAGTCACTTTGTGGATTCTGTAGCTTTAAAATTAGTTTAGGGTTATTTTTTTTACAGGTATTGGAAGTGCCAGAGCCCACGGCAAGTTTCTGATTCTACTCCACCATCTTGGCTCCATCCCCTGTTGATTTCTTTTTATATGTTTTCTCTCTAAGGATTTGCCCTGTTTTTGTTCCAGCTTTAATTCTTCCTGAAATTCCATTAATGACTGCTTCGTAGACTTTCCCCTGTCATTTATCGATTTCTCTAAGCAACATACCTTTTTGTAAGTAAGAGAGGAACTAGAATCTATTACCTATTGCAGGTTTCAGCAGTGAACTGAGTGTTGAATCAAATTATTCTTTTTATAGGTGGAAAAAATATCTTGAATATTATATTTTACTGTTTCTCCCAATCAGTTTCCCATCTTGAGAAGATCTCAGAATAGATTTAGTTACCATATAATGAAATAAGAACATGAAGGGAGCACCACAAGCCACCTAGAAATCTTACTCTTTAACCCATTTAAGCAGACCCTTTCATTAAAGGACAGGGAAATTGTCTCAGGATACAGTACACAGCTGCACTAGTTCAGTTCTGCACAGGTTGGCCATAGTAAGGGTGAAGAGTGGGACTATACTAGTATAAAAGAAATGTATGCAGCACATGCCTAGCTATAATTAGATAATTGAGGGTCCACAAGAGGCTTAAAGAATTTAGTGACAGAATAGTAAAATAAAGAACCATCTACCCTATATTAGCTCCTTTTTTTGGTTTTTGGAGGGCAGTTGGGGTTAAGTGATTTGCCCAAGGTGACAGGCTGGTTTTTGTGTTAAGTGTCTGAGGCCAGATTTGAACTCGGGTCCTCCTGACTCCAGGGCCAGTGCTCTATTTACTGCACCACCTAGCCACCCCCACCTTTTCTTTCCTCTCACCCTAAAATCCTATTCATGTTATCTCTGTTTTCTTGAAAAGAAATCCAAGAAGAAATAATCTTATGGATTAGAATAAATGGAAACAGGGCTAAGCAGGGGAAATTTAAATATTTATTAGAATATATATACCAAGAAACAATGACAGAAGAGGAAGAGGTAACAAGAGACTTCCTCTTTTACCAGCTAAAGGCCTACCTTCATCAAGAAGCCTTCCCTAGACTTCCTTAATCATAGGGCCTTTCATCTGAAGGTGTCTCCAATTTAACACATCATATTGGAACAGAGTTATTTGTATGTTGTTTTTGGGAAGCACATACTTGTGTGTGTGTGTGTGTGTGTGTGTGTGTGTGTGTGTGCCTGAATGTGTGTCCCTAGGGTTTATCACAGTGCCCGGAGTATGGTAGGTGCTTAATAAATAGGTATTGATGAATTGTTGGGAATAGAGATTATGACTAGCAGATCTTTGAATTAAAGCTAAGCAGGCTTGGAGAACCACAAAACTCAAAAGACTTGGTGCTTCAATTTGAACTTTTATTAATCTTTTTAACATACTGGAGTTAGAAAGAAATCCTATTGAATAAGGATATGGTCCCCAGACCAATTTTAAGAAGATACACAGCTGGATCCCTAGAGGACTTCTGAGGTGTAAAATATCATCTGTCACAGAGTCTCCAAAATGACACAACAGTTTAAACTCTATGAGTTTCCCTGGGCAGGTGTTGATTCCAGCCATACCTTGATTATATCCAAGCCATATACCGTGTTGAGGTCTGAAACCCTCCAAATGTACCATAAAAAATTAATTCATCAGTAATCAACAAATGAGTATTGAATGCTTAATAAACATAAGGGATGGGGTATGTTGTAACAGTTTATATATTACTTGGCATATGCGTATTTTCAAAAAGTTCATGCAGATATGATCTTCTTGATCTAATGGTAAAGTGCCTTTATGAGCCTCTCTCACCAGTGGTGCTCAAAACCCCCTATTCATGCCTTACTGGTCGAGTCTCTTACTAGATAAGGTCTAAATCTCTTATATTCTAGGAAATGCCCCATAGTAGTATCTGCTTTTACTATCATGTTTAGTACACTGAAACTATTATTAGAGGAGATGATAGAATTATATTCAAAATAAATGGGACTGATGTTTAAAGTGCACTAATATAGAGGCTTGGAAGGAAGTCCAGAATATGAATTAAATTACTCCATTCATAATTGGATCACATTCTAGGAATTTCTTCTTCCATCAAAAATTAGTAGGATTCATTTTGGTCCCTAAAAGCTGGCACAAGATGCTCGAGAGCAGAGTCAAAAGAAAGTATAAGCTCAGATTCAGAAACAATTTAAGTCTGCCCTGCACGGATTTTGTATGTGACTAGGGGCAAGTCACATTAACTCAAGTGCACTAGAAAACTTTCTTAAGACTATAAATTGAAAGGGGCGGCTAGGTGGCACAGT